>VDFB02190347.1:0-15571 GCA_007258455.2 Sequoia sempervirens
GGTATAAATGCTCCTATAACATCTTGAAGAAATTGAAGCCTATCTTCAATCACTTCTTATTCTTTCATTTGGTACAGTAAAAGGAAAAGCTTGTCAGCCAAGTCTTTCAACTAAACTACTTGTTAACCTGGACCTAGAAGAGATACATGCATTGAAATGCTTATATTTTTTTATAGTCTATTTACATGATGTATAAGCTAAACAGTATTGTCTTACTCTTATTGATTACCAAGCTAAACAGTAATTTTCAGGACATCAAAAATCATACTAGAAATGGTACTCTAATTGCAACCAAGAAAATAAAAAATATTCACCAACCTTTCTGCGAGCTAGAAGCTGAGAATGTATTCCATTTTGATCATGATCAATATTTGCACCAAGATGTTCCATCGAAGCAAAAAAATATCAAAATGACTCTGATTCATCCTCCATGATATTTAGAGTGGGTGAAAGTAGATCACTCATCCTTTGCATGATTGAGAATATTAGAAGTTAAAACCATATTAATGTGTACCTTACATGCATGATGTGAATACATTTAAGTATTCCAAGGATTTGTTGAATGTTTCATGATATCTAAAAATGAAAGAAATTTGTGATAGCACATGTTCAAACACAAAGCTACCATTCATATTTTAAATTATTTGCATCCTTGACTACTATCCAATTATAAAGAAATATCTCATGTCAATCATGCGACACCATTCTTGTTGGAGAAGCTTCCAAATTTGAGAAAACTTTAGTGTGAAAAAAATAAGTCAAATCAAGCAACAAAGTAGTAATGCAAGAAAAGCAGGGCAAGCAGTTGACTGAACAATAGATTCGGTTTCATTTTTTTGTTTTGGATTCTAGGTGGCATAAAACTTAACTAATATATAGAGTGGTTTTTTTATAGCAGTACAAATTTGACTAAGAAGGATTTATTTTTAAATTTGAATAGGTACATAGAGAATAATCCTCTTAGCGGATAGATTGCTCCAAATTTATTGAAATTCCAAACTTCAAGATGGAAGATCTTAGATGTTGACTATAAAAGTTGAGTTGAATTGATGTGCATATTCCTTATTTCAAATCTAGAATTTAATCAATATGGACATATGCTTTCTTGTAGTCATTCATTATCCTCCTACTAATAGGGATATTTTAGCTTGAATACATGCAAGCTAGGAAACAAGACAGAGAAAATGAAAGGAATATAAAAAAGATTAATTTGGATGAACTGAGATGCAACAATAGTCCCATTTCTTACATCCAAAAGAAGTGATTTCCTCCCCTAATTCAAACTGACATTCTCCTTTGTGGAAATGTCATCACTCTGTCTGTTAAAAATTTGAGATGATTAACCTTGTCTTCCATTCTCTGGTAGTAGGTGGCAAAGCTATCACTGAGGAATCCAAAATAGGAAGATGGGATACACCACCTTCCACCTATGCATTGTAGAGAAATATGGACCATTAAGAAGCATGTGGATTAAAATTTCACAAAAAAAAAGTCAAACCAAAAGGCTATATGATGCACACTCCTCTATTATTAGTTCAAGATGCACACCAAATTGATGAATATTAAACCGAGTTTCTAGAAAATTGTTATTGCATGACAATCAAGTTAGGAAATTAAAAGATAAAAAAGTAGTATTGAATATATGCTTAAAACCAATGGAATAATTTAACTAACATATCACAATAGAAACTTGAGTTCATAGAAAAAAAATTAAAGGACATTGAAACACAAAAAATATATTTCTGTGATGTGATTAATCTTGCCATCTACAAAACCAAAAGAAGGTAGAAGAAACACTATAAAATAATAAAGCATCACTTGCCTACACTAGTGAGTATTTATACCGCAGTTTCAATCCTTGAAAAGCATGAGTAGAAGAAGGTGACATCTGGACAAGTATGTGCTTAAAGCGAGCATCTTCCTTCACCCATTCAGCATATGCAGAGCATCTAAAATAGGACCACTGTATTGCACATGAAGCGATCATGTTTATGAAACTTGAATGAGCAATAAAAGAAACTCATTCAAAATCTGACTATTTTAGCCATGAGAGGTTACAAATCATCCCTACTTAATACAAATCTCACCAGTCTTTGACTAAAATACATTTACCAACTTATAATTTAGTCCTTACAAATATAGTAGCCTATTATCATCTAGGAATATCAGTAGCATCTACACTTAATTCAATAAACACTAGTTTCAGTTACTTGCCTGTGATAGAGCATAGGGTAAAGGAGAGTACATTCCAGCTGCTTTCTCCCTATACAACACAGAACAATCTACAACCACAATGGGTTGCACTGCAGAGAAATTAGTTTTTCCAAGAAGCAATATTGAACCATATCAAGCTCCCAGGAAAGTAAACAAGTCATCTTGACCATGTCTATAAAAAATGTAGTCATAAACATTAAAAGTCATTTTTTAAGCTATATAATTTAATACCAAGCTCGATAATAGGATACTAATTGTATAGATTATTCACAAAGAGGCTTGTATTCATATGGAAATGAATATTTACATACATTTGTGTCCCAAGCTGCCAGTAGATGGTACTAAAAAATATTGCTAATATAAATGTAAAGAACAAGTGGACTAAATTGTAATCAAGGCTCCTCCAATATGTCTAGTGATGCTTCCATAGGCAGGCAATGAACTGGGCCCAAAGATGTTGTGTAAACTGAGTTGGGAAGTGAATATCTCTAGCCCCTTGGACTGGCCCCTGATTGCTTTGTACATTGGCTATAACATGGGAAAAGGTTCATAGGATTTTCCTCTTAGATTCCTGATTCAGTCGCTTATTTGAACAAAACATTAGGACATGTTCCATACTATGCATCTATTATAATGTATATAATGCAATTATAATACCATATAATCTGAAAATTCCCAAGCCTTTGTTTTTATTTCATAGTGCATAATTGGGTTGAAGGAATTTTTAACATTTAAGAGTTTATGTTGTATTGAAGCCTTAGAAGTTTGGGTTGTTTCATTTTTTAACTAAAATACAGGATTCTATTATGCCAGACTTTATGATTTATCTCTTGATTGGTAATGTATTGTTCCATGAATAGCATAGAGGATTTTGATATATTGAGAGTTGGGCTCAAAATGTGACCTTTAGTCAATATTTTGACACTAAATATTAACAAATTGAAATACCGTAAGATCTTGAATGTAGAAAACTGTCAACCCCAAATCAAAAAAATAAGATATTCAAGCATTGCTTAATGAGCTTAAAAAAGAAAATGATGTAGTACTAGCATTATGCATAAATAAATGACAACTATGTTAAAAAAACATAAGATTTCCATTTTGCATGCGCGGTGTGCCTTGGACCTACATTCAATATATATTGCAGCTCTTCAACTATTCACCCTGCAAATTAACAAAGAAAGATAACTTGATATTGACTAGAAATTCTACACCATGTACTACAAATTAAATTGTAATACAATCAATTAAAACCATTAAAAACCTTGAAACATACATAACAATATACTAGTAGCTAAAGCCTGCATGAAACCAGTAAATATTCTGATTTCCTATGCAACTTTGTCTGCCATTTTGTTGCAGCACTTTATAGTCATCACACTTACCTAAAAAAAGGAAGATCTCTTAATGAGCTATATAGGTTGCTTGCTGGAGTCTGGCTTGGATTTTTTAAAGCTATCAGTGGAGGAAGAGGATTGGCTTATACTGGGATTTGAGTCTTGGTTTATACTAGGATTTGAGTCCTACATGCATAATTAGAATCAAATTTTATTTGTTTGAGAATGATAATCATATATTGATACAGATCAGTATTAGTTCTAGTTGAAAGGGTTTAAGAAAGATTTTAGTTTGAATAGGGCTCTTACAATTTGGTTATCCTCTGAACATTTTATGTTCATGAGCATGTCCTTCAAGATGCTAATGAAAGGAGTAGCTCCAATACCAAGCCCAACTAGTAGTAAAACGTCATAGTTTCTGTAATCTTGTGCTAGAGCTCCATATGGCCCATCCACAAAGAGCTTTGGAAGACTGTACAAGAATCATGTCAGACCCTTTTATCATGTGTTGATACTCACATTTTTTTGCCTTTAATATATATTTTTTATTTGTAGAAGTTACATATCGGTTAGTTTTGCTACCTTCTGCCAACACTCTTCTCAACTGTTACTTCAGCCTCGCTCTTTCCAATTGTTTGGAGCTCACATATCTACATGAATGAGGAATAACATGGATTCATTAGTTATGAAAATGAATGGATATTTAGAAAATAATTTTATTAGTATTTTAGGAAACATGGCATAAATGAAGATGTAATACCCCTCCTCTTACTAGTAGGATTTAGTATTTTTCAATGCGGTTGTTTGCTTCTTGTGACATTTGATGATGTTGTATTCCAATAGTAGACTGTTGGTGATTATGTTTATACACTTGAGGATTTGATTATTTCATATGAAATTGTAGTTGGTTAGATGCTAGTTCACTTTCATAATTATGATATGATGCAGTGGTTTAATTAGATATGTTATGAGATGATTGTTAGTTAGAAATGTTGATTTATCAGTTAAATTATAATTGTTAGGATAGGTGTGATGAAGGACAATATAGCATCATTCGTTAGCGAGTGCCCTGCTATGTTGCGATTCCTTCTCACAATGCAGTACTTCGATTTAATGCTTTGATGATGATATATATATATATATATGTATGCACATGTACACAATTTTGTTTGTATGCAGGATTTGCAGGTAAAAGTCTCGATTCCACCTGCTTCGGCAGGACAGGGTGAGTACCAATAACCCAACGGTCAAATGTTGATACTGAGGTGACGATGAAGTCCTCCCGTCCCATGATGTCAGGTCGTCTCGTTGATTGGTATTGTACATTTCTGTAATTGTCGTCATCGTGGTTTGTGTTGTGTATGTCGTATTTTATTAATGTGAGTATTTAATAGGTTGTGATTTAGTTAATTGAATGTGGATAATAATTGTTTATTTTAATGTTGGTATGTTATTTGTTGTGGTGTAATCGATTTTGATGATGGAAGTAATTAGTTGTTTTAATGCTAGATTTAAATTATATTCGAATATTTAAATGATTTAATTATTTTGAAAACCACATATTACAATTAAATGGTAATTATATATTAAATGTGTTTTAATTATTTTAATTAATTATTTGGTGGAGGATAATTATTAAAGTAATTTATTTAAATTAAATAAGTAATGTGTTGTGCAAGAAAAGTTGCAAAAAAAAAAAAGAAATTAAAACAATAAAACAAATAAAAGAATAAAAAGACAGTGTGAGCCAATAGGAATTGAGAGTGGGGAAAAAGCTAGTTTTAAAGAATTGATTTTTCTTTTAATCTTGGATTTTTGGAGAGTTTTCAAGAATGGGCAATATATTTTATTTAATTATGAATTTTTGAGGAGGTGGGTGGACAGACAGAGGAGGATTGTCACAGAGGTTGAATAAGATTTTGGCTTGGTATTTTGAGAATTTAGAAAGGATATTGGGATTCTTTTGCGGTATTTTGAGAAGAGTGTTAGAAAGGAACTGGAAATCTGTTGCTGCTATTGCTGTGGAGAAGTCTTCTGAACTAGGCATGAGATTTGAGCTCGAGCACGAAATTTAGGAGAGGAGATTTGGAAGCAGGAACGAGAAGCTGTTCGGAGAGGCCAACGGGGTTGAGCAAGCTTCAGCAACAGTCAACAACATAGGAATCCAGGTTCCCCTTACTCTCTTCAGTTTCTGTTCAAAAGAGATTTGATAAATAAATGATTAAATATGGCTAATTAATGAAAGAAAGAAAACCTATAGAGTAGAAATTATTGAATAGTGAAATTACTGAAAGAACCAAAATTAGGTATGTATGAAAGTTGTTTTACGATTATTCTTTCAATTTGATTTAGGAGAAAATTATTGTTTGAGCCTGTGAAAATAAACTATGTATTCGAAACTTTGTTAAAATTAGTCGACCTCTCAAGACTTTTAATTATGAGTGTTGGAAATTATTTATTTATAGATATATATGTGTGAATATTTTTAATTCTGTCCTTCTGTTGGTTCTGTACCTGTGATTGAAATACTATTTTATTTGAGCTTCTATAAATTATCTTTCCATCCATATATATTTATATATATACAAATTTTGGTTGCATATATATGGATAATATAAATATATATACGAACTTATATTCTTGGCATTAAAATCTATTTAAAAATGTTCCTTAAAATTGATTTAGGGCCGATCACTGTCCGCGTCCGTACCAGGGACGGACGTTTTTCTTTATATAAATAATGTTTCATTTTTTTTTAATTATTGTTGGGGAAATGAAAATATAAACAAGTTTAAACAGTAATAATAATATATAAATAAAATAATTTTTTTTTTATAAAGATGTTGACCATGGGGGAGGAGAGGGTCAGCGCAGGGCCGTTACCCCTCCCCTGCCCTGCGCCAGACCACGGACTGCAGCAGTCCTACGGACTGCCGCGCGCAGTCCGTAGGGCTGGCGCTGGGATGCAACTTGCCTTGTTTTTTATTATTTGTATTTTTATTTATTTCTTTTTATTAATATTTAATTTCGGCTTTTGTTAAATCATGTATATTTTTATTAATATTTTTTTTAAATATTTGTTTTGTTATAAATTTTATTAATAAATTTTTTATATATTGGTTAAATTTATTTATATATATATATATATTTATATATATTTATGGTATATCGATAATTTGAGTATAATTATATACATTTTAGTTTATTTGTAAAATTTGAGAATAATATGGAAATAAAGAAAGGTAATTGATCTTTAGAATTAATATATAAGTGATTATAGTATGATAAAATTTAATTTATAAATAATTTTTGTAAATGTTAATTGACATGGATTGTTATTATGTTACGGTCGATTATGACTAAATGTGTATGTTATATATTTTTAATATATATATATTTTATTTTATTTTAATATTGAATTTAATTGGGAAGCTTATGGAAATTTATTATTTAAAAAAAAATTGAGGAAACAAATTAAATAAATGAGTCAATAATTTATTGTTAAGATTATTCACGATTCTATGTCGAGAGTAAATTAGAGATGTGATGCATGTAGTCAAATGTCGTCTTCTTGAGCTAAATGGAGTGTGGTGTTGTTATTACTTATACGTTTTATTTTATTGACTTTATCAACGTGATATGAGACTCGGTTGTGTTTTGAACCTCTTTTGGATTATTGTAAATCTTGGTCTTAGTTCGAGAGGCATGTATTATTAGTCCCGAATGTTCTTATTGTGACGGACTTTGGAAATCTTGAAGTTGATATTTGTTGCTTTATGTTGGAAGGGTTGTATGGGGTTGTGTTTTGATTATGGATTATCGTGAGATGAGGAATGCCTCGCATGGTTGGTCTTGAGTGTTCTGCTTTATTTGTTTTGGTACAACCCTTGCCTTATTCTAGGTTTCTGTTAAGGGTCATAGGGAGAGTGGCTCTTAGGTGGTAGCCCTCGGAGTAAGAAGTGCGAGAGGAACCCATGCAAGTAGTTAAACAAGAGTGATAACCTAAAGAAATGGGAATTTAGGGGGATGGGTAGTAAAACATACAAGATAATGAAAGTTGGATTCCTCGTCTATGCATTAGGGCTACCGTAGACTAGTGATAGACTGAGTAGGCCGTGGTAGGCAAAGTCGTTGTCTCGTCTTCATGAGAGACCATCGGCTCTGCATTAGCTACCCTATGGTGCCGGCGCCTCAGTAGGAGGAAGGGCCGGGTGATCCATAGATGGGTGCCGGCGCCTCGGTTAGGAGGAAGTGCCAGGGGATTCCATGAGAGCTATGCGATGACACTCTCCACTAGACACCCTTGTTGTTCTTGTTTCTTGTTGCCTCTAGATATTGTTATTTTTATGTTGCTCTGATTTTAGGGCTAGGGAATCCATAGGTGGGTGCCGGCGCCTCAGTTGGAGGAAGAGCCAGGGGATCCCATGTGAGCTATGCGATGTCCCTCCCCGTTTGACACCCGTTTGGCTTGTTTCTTGTTGCTTATTGGAATGGTGTATTGAATGGTTGATTCAGAGTTATTATGGAATCGTGTTCTTTATATTGGTCCTAATTTATTTGGAAATGTACTTTGGGTGTTGGTTCGGTTCTTCTGGATGTTATCTCTTTGTGATGTTTCTTTGAATTCTTGTGATTTGATTCATGATTGTTAAGTGTTAGTACTTCATGTTATCGTAATGAGTTCTTGGCTTTATTTGTTATGTGATTTGAGAACGTGATGGTTTTGCATTGCATACTTAGTTGTACTTGTTATGTATCATGTTGTTGTTGAGTCGGTTGACATTCATGGTCGGGTTCACTTCCTCGTCACCTCTGAGCACGGGGGGTGAGTTACTTATAATTCACATGGTTGGGTGGAACGTGCTCCGCACCCATTGGGTTCCCCATCAGCGTCTTGTCTTCTCAGCATTCCGCAGTGGAGTTGTACCAGTGATCTGTTGTACTTCATATTTCATTATACTTGTATCAATCCCCATGTTGGGAAGTTCAATGTAATTCAGTATCAAGATTGTAATGTAATATTGAAACAATGATGTAATAGTTAGGATCATTTGCATCTCTTTTAAGAGATTTATCATGGATGTAATTATGCGATGTTTACTATACTCGCATCATGGTTATGGGATGTAACATTGTTTGTGATTATTATAGAGTTAATGGTTATGTTATAATCTTTATCTTTATTCTGTTTAGTGGTTGAAATGTAACCTCGCGTGCCCCAGAGAACCATGTGGATTAATGCTATGTGTTATGCTATGTGTTTATGATTTAATGTTATTGCATGTTTACTTTTATTATCTTTAAAAAAAAAAATTATTCGCGTTATGTGTGTGTTCTCTGGGGTTTGCACGGCAGGCGTTACAACTTGGTATAAGAGCATAGGTTCATACACTGGGCACTATGTGTGCTCACTATGTAACCTTGCGTTTTGTCCCTAGAGTCTAGAGTTTCATTTGTTTTGTTGTGTTTGTTGTGAACCCAAGTTTCCTCTGTTAGTCGGTCTCAGGGCAATGGTGCAGGAAACTGATGGAAAGGATAGGACCCTCGGTGTAGTGCGCAATGCACCGATATCCTTCCTATCAAGGATGCACTATGAACCCTTGTGTCTTTGTGTGATGTGGTTTCCAGTGTTGTGAGTTATGTGTGTAGTTTTTGGCGTGATCTCTGCGTGATTCTTGTGTGCTTACTCTTATCTATTTAATGGCTTCCTGGAGTAAGCCATATCCTTGGGGGGGAGGATGTAATACCCCCATGTTACTAATACTTGTATTATTATTTCTTACTCTTATGTGTGAGCTTGATTCTACTTTCTATTGGTGATTAATTCACTGTCCTGGTGTGTGAGGATGCCTCGGTATTAGAATGTATTTCCTTCTGGATGCGGCTTCGAGGGGTAAGCCCCGATTTAAGGGGGAGGATGCTTAATACCCCTCCTCTTACTAGTAAGTTGTATTTTTCAATGCGGTTGTTTGCTTCTTGTGACATTTGATGATTATTTACATATTCAATAGTAGGTATTTGGTGATTATGTTTATACACTTGAGGATTTGATTATTTCATATGAAATTGTAGTTGGTTAGATGCTAGTTCACTTTCATAATTATGATATGATGCAGTGGTTTAATTAGATATGTTATGAGATGATTGTTAGTTAGAAATGTTGATTTATCAGTTAAATTATAATTGTTAGGATAGGTGTGATGAAGGACAATATAGCATCATTCGTTAGCGAGTGCCCTGCTATGTTGCGATTCCTTCTCACAATGCAGTACTTCGATTTAATGCTTTGATGATGATATATATATATATATGTATGCACATGTACACAATTTTGTTTGTATGCAGGATTTGCAGGTAAAAGTCTGCGTTCCCTTGGCCCGAACTGATACCAATATTGCTTGGTCAAATGTTACGTCGAGGTGGCGATGAAGTCCTCCCGTCCGCGCATGATGTAGCCGAATGCGTCGTGTTGATTGGTGTGTGTACATTTACGTAATTAATAGATCATCGTGGTTTGTGTGTTATTGTATAGAAGTATTTTATTCAATGTGAGTATTTAATAGGTTGTGGTTAGTTAATTGAATGTGGATAATAATTGTTTATTTTAATTTGGTATGTTATTTGTTGAGGGTGTAATCGGTTGATGATTAAGAGTAATTAGTTGTTTTAATGCTAGATTTAAATTATATTGAATATTTAAATGGTTAATTATTTTGAAAATCATATATTACAATTAAATGGTAATTATATATTAAATGTGTTTTAATTATTTTAATCAATTATCTGGTGGAGGATAATTATTAAAATAATTTATTTAAATTAAATAAGTAATGTGTTGTGCAAGAAAAGTTGCAAAAAAAAAATAGAAATTAAAACAATAAAACAAATAAAAGAATAAAAAGATAGTGTGAGCCAATAGGAATTGAGAGTGGGGAAAAAGCTAGTTTTAAAGGGTGATTTTCTTTTTGAAATCTTGGATTTTTGGAGTTTTCAAGAATGGAGCCAATATATTTTTATTTAATTATGGATTTTTGAGGGAGGTGGGTGAGACTGAGGCAGGGAGGATTGTCCATGAGGGTTGAGATAAGATTTTGGCTTGGTATTTTGGGAATTTAGGATATTGGGATTCTAACTGGCGGTATTTTGAGGAAGAGTGTTGAAGGCTGGAAATGTTGCTGCTATTGTGCTGTGGAGAATATTCCCGAACTAGGCATGAGATTTGAGCTCGAGCCACGAAATTTAGGAGAGGGAGATTTGGAGGCGAGGCGAGAAAGGCTGTTGGAGAATGGCCAGCGGGGTTGAGCAAGCTTCTTGATCAACAACATAGGAATCCAGGTTCCCCTTACTCTCTTCAGTTTCTGTTCAAAAGAGATTTGATAAATAAATGATTAAATATGGCTAATTAATGAAAGAAAGAAAACCTATAGAGTAGAAATTATTGAATAGTGAAATTACTGAAAGAACCAAAATTAGGTATGTATGAAAGTTGTTTTACGATTATTCTTTCAATTTGATTTAGGAGAAAATTATTGTTTGAGCCTGTGAAAATAAACTATGTATTCGAAACTTTGTTAAAATTAGTCGACCTCTCAAGACTTTTAATTATGAGTGTTGGAAATTATTTATTTATAGATATATATGTGTGAATATTTTTAATTCTGTCCTTCTGTTGGTTCTGTACCTGTGATTGAAATACTATTTTATTTGAGCTTCTATAAATTATCTTTCCATCCATATATATTTATATATATACAAATTTTGGTTGCATATATATGGATAATATAAATATATATACGAACTTATATTCTTGGCATTAAAATCTATTTAAAAATGTTCCTTAAAATTGATTTAGGGCCGATCACTGTCCGCGTCCGTACCAGGGACGGACGTTTTTCTTTATATAAATAATGTTTCATTTTTTTTAATTATTGTTGGGGAAATGAAAATATAAACAAGTTGCTTATTAATAATAATATACCAAATAAAAATAATTTTTTATAAAGATATTTGACCATGGGGGGAGGAGAGAATTCAGTATGGGGCGTTACCCCTCCCACATATACTTATGAACCACCAATTTCTGTGTGATCCTACGATTTCCTTGCAGCCTTGCCCGTCCGTAGAGAACAACATTTGGGAATCTAACTGCCTTGTTTTATTATTTGTATTTTATTTGGCTGTACATTGTATTTAATTTACAAACTTTTGTTAAATCATGTATATTTTTATTAATATTTTTTAAATATTTGTTTTGTTATAAATTTTATTAATAAATTTTTTATATATTAGTTAAATTTATTATTTATATATATATATATATTTATATATATATTGTAATTATATCGATAATTATATACATTTTTGTTTATTTGTAAAATTTGAGAATAATATGGAAATAAAGAAAGGTAATTGATCTTTAGAATTAATATATAAGTGATTATAGTATGATAAAATTTAATTTATAAATAATTTTGTAAATGTTAATTGACATGGATTGTTATTATATTTTTGATCAGTATGACTAAATGTGTATATTTATATATTTTTAATATATATATATTTTATTTTATTTTTATGTGATTTAATTGGGAAAACATGAAATTTATTATTTAAAAAAAAAAATTGAGGAAAGCAAATTAGATAAATGAGTCAATAATTTATTGTTCGTTATTTACGATTCTATGTCGAGTAAATTAGAGATGTATTACGTAACTGGTCAAATCGTCTTCTTGAGCTAGAAAATCGTGTGGTGTTGTTATTGCCTTCTGTTTATTTTTATTGACTTTATCCTTGTGATATGGGAACTCCGTTGTGTTTTTGAACCTCTTTTGGATTATTGTAAATCTTGGTCTTAGTTCCAGAGGCATGTATTAGTCTTTGAATGTTCTTATTGTGTTGGTTTAAATCTTGAAGTTGATATTGTTGCCTTATGTTGGAAGGGTTGTATGGGGTTGTGTTTTGATTATGGATTATCGCGAGATGAGGAATGCCTCGCATGGTTAGTCTTGAGATTTTCTGGTTATTTGTTTTGGTACAACCCTTGCCTTATTCTAGGTTTCTGTTAAGGGTCATAGGGAGAGTGGCTCTTCGTGGGCGCCGGCGCCTCGGGTAAGAGGAAGTGCCAGGGGAACCCATGCAAGAGTAGTTAAACAAGTGATAACCTAAAAATAGAATTTAGGGGGATGGGTAGTAAAACATACAAGATAATGAAAGTTGGATTCCTCGTCTATGCATTAGGGCTACCGTAGACTAGTGATAGACTGAGTAGGCCGTGGTAGGCAAAGTCCTAGTCTCGTCTTCATGAGAGACCATCGGCTCCGCATTGGCTACCCTATGGTGCCGGCGCCTCAGTTAGGAGGAAGGGCCAGGGGATCCATAGATGGGTGCCGGCGCCTCGGGTAAGAGGAAGTGCCAGGGGATCCCATGAGAGCTATGCGATGACACTCTCCACTAGACACCCTTGTTGTTCTTGTTTTCTTGTTGCCTCTGGATATTGTTAATTTTATGTTGTTCTGATTATAGGGCTAGGGAATCCATAGGTGGGTGCCGGCGCCTCAGTTGGAGGAAGAGCCAGGGGATCCCATGTGAGCTATGCGATGTCCCTCCCCGTTTGACACCCGTTTGGCTTGTTTCTTGTTGCTTATTGGAATGGTGTATTGAATGGTTGATTCAGAGTTATTATGGAATCGTGTTCTTTATATTGGTTATGATTTATTTGGAAATGTATTTTGAGTGTTGGTTCGGTTCTTCTGGATGTTATCTCTTTGTGATGTATCTTTGATTTCTTGTGAATTTGATTCGTGATTGTTCCGTGATATTACTTCATGTTATCGTGTTGAGTTCTTAGTTTAACTTGTTATGTGAATTGAGTACGTTGATGGTTGTGCATTGCATATTTGAGTTGTACTTGTTCTATATCATGTTGTTGAGTTGGTTGACATCCATGGTTGGGTTCACTTCCTCATCACCTCTGAGCACGGGGGGTGAGTTACTTCGTAATTCACATGGTTGGGTGGAACGTGCTCCGCACCCGTTGGGTTCCCCATCAGCGTCTTGTCATCTCAGCTTTCAGCGGTCTTCGATTGATTGGTTGTATTTCATGTTCATTATTCTTGTATCCCCATGTTGGGAAATTCAATGTAATTCATGTATCAAAGAAAATTGTAACGTAATATTATTTCAGTGATGAAATAGTTAGGTTTGATTTGGATCTTGTTAAAAGATTTATCATGGATGTAATATTGCGATGTTGTCATACTCACATCATGGCTATCAGTTGTATCATTGTATATGGTTTTCATAAATTAAATGGTTATGTTAGTTTCATTATCTTTATTGTGTTTTGTGGTTGCAATGTAACCTCGCGTGCCCCAGAGAACCAAGTGTATAGCAAGATGCTATGTGATATGCTATGTGTTATGATTTAATGTTATTGCATGTTTACTTTTATTATTTAAAAATTATTACATTATGTGTGTGTTCTATAGGGTTTGCGATGACGTTAGCTAGGTTAGCGTGTAGTGACATGCAATGATGAGTTGATAGGCGGGGCAAAGTACAAATGGCTGGAATGCAGTGCAAGTGCCAATGCAGCAAATGGAAATATATATTGTAAGTTTACATTGGAACAATGATTTTCTACTACTATATTTTATCACCCCTATGTATAGATTTGTATGGATACTATATGAACCAAGATCCTAGCACGTACAAAACACAAAGAATACATGCATTAGAAGATTGAAATGCAAGTTAGAATCTAAGTTTCCCATAAAATACATTTAACTATGCTCAAAATAGGAATAAAACAAGAATGCAATGTAAAAACAATGAACTAGATTAAATCCTATTGAGAATATGCAAACTCTTGATCTTATGGGGGAGTTGGTGCCAATTTGATGTGGAAATTGGCCCTTTCCCAACTCCTTTGAAAGCCTTGTGATGATTTGATGAAGAACAATGAGCTCCTTGGTGAAATCTACAATAACCTAGCTAAGATGATGACAAATGTTATGAAGATGGATAAAATTAGCTCTCAATGTGAAGAGAGTAACTTTCCTCTAAGTTGTTGATGCAAAATACAAAGAGAAACCTTCCATAAATAGAAGAACAAGATGAAGGAATGAGAAAAAATGGATGATTGTGGGATTATTCAACATCCAATGGGAAAGTCCCACTTTTCAAGATGTGAATGGAGGAAGCTTGAGCACATTTTGGAGAATGTCCAAAGAGGGGGGAGATTCAAATTCAAAAGATGGCTTGAAGGATGAGGTAAAAGGAGAAGTTAATGTCACATTGCTCAAGAAAAGGACTTGTAAGAGATGTTAAATGCTTTCTTAGAAGGGACAAGTCCTTTTGGGGCAAGATTTCAAATTTGAGGATTATTTTATATTTGATGCCTTTTTTGAATGAAAAAGATGATTTATAAATCAATTAAATTGATTTTCATTTGCAAGTTGCAAAATCTAGAAGATTTGATGGATTAAGACTAAGAATAATTAGGATTTGATTAATTTAAAGGAGATTAGCTGATTTTACCATTTGATTTAGATTTTTGGATTTAAATAAATCAAAATGAGAGGAATAATGATTTTAGACTTAATTAAATAAGATTTGATTCATTTAATTAAAGAGGATGGTGTTAGCTTTAAATCAAAGAAAGATCAATTTATTTAATTTAAATGAGATAAATTTAGAGATTAATTAAATAAAAAGAATTATTTAATTAAAAGAGGGACTATAGGATTAATTAAACAAAGTGATTTATTTAATTAATAGGAGATGATGACTTAATCAAATAAAAAATGATTTATTTAATTAAGAGATGAAATGTGATGAATTTAATTAAATCAAGATTATTCAATTAAATGATTAGCAGATAGATGATTCAAGATGAACTAGTGTTAGTAAAATTAGGATCAAGTGCATGTACATTTTACGTGTCTACATTTTTCCCATCTTTGAAGCAATGTACTTGCTACATTGTTTCAAAGAATAAACTATTTTGATCAATATTAAAA
>VDFB02190348.1:0-25254 GCA_007258455.2 Sequoia sempervirens
TATCCACTATTAGTGTGTCATTTATAAAATAAGATGCTCATTTAAACAAGTACTCTTGTCATAGCAAAAAATAGTATTCTTATGTGTACAACTATTGGGATAGCAATGTATATGCATTGGAGTATTTCATATTAATAGTTTTTCCTATCACAAATATAAAAGGTGAGCACAATAAATACCTTGTATTTTCCCATGAAATGTGAAGGATTGTCAAAAAGTTTTAGTGTTCAACTATTGGTCCATTTGTGTTGGGTGTTGGATATAAGTTGTATTTTAAATAATAGCAAATTGTTTTTATAACAACAAATAATTTTTTATGTTCCACTATTGGTCTATTTGTGTTAGATATAAAAGTTAGAGATAACAAAGATTTATAGTTCCCAGTAGGTATTTGGTCCATTTAGGTTGCATATAAGTTATATTTTAAGTGAAAATATGATATTCTACTAATAATAGCTCCAAACCTTAGTTGCAGATAAGTAAGAGGCCAATTCACATTTCTAAAAAAACGGAGGTTCTACAATATTCCATGAAACCACTATATGCTCGCTTTTTATATTTATGATAGAAAAGACTATTAATATGAAATACTCCAATGCATATATATTTCTACCCCAATGGTTGTATACATAAGAAAAATATTTTTTTGCTATAACAAGAATATTTGTTTAAATGGGCATCTTATTTTATAAATGGCACACTCATAGTGGATAGTTATGATATTTTTATATCATTCATAAGTTCTCATGTGTTCAAGTATGGGTTCATCTTGACCAACATTTGGTTATTTTCTGATTTACATGCAGATTAATTATTTATAATATATAATATATATACATGACAAGATTGAATATTATAAGCATAAATACTATAACAACAATTGAACCTGCACAGCTACTAACCCTACTAACCCCTCTCCCCTACATAACAGCATAGTGGTTTATATGTCCATAACATGGCCTTCAAATATCTCCATCTGATGAGGTTCCAGCATAAGCCACACATTCACTCCTCCTTGAGAGCCATTGGAGAGCAAAAGAACAAATTCAGCCATGCCACTAACAACAGGACCTGCATACAGAGGCTCCCCCCATCCAAAATCCAAATCATAGAAAGGCAGCTTCCACCAAGCAGATAAAAAAAAACTGTCATTAATGGCAGCAGGAATTCCACGGTTTACCTCAAGCCAATCTATCGCAGACCTCACATAATCATCTGTCATGGAAGCTATGGCGTTCTGAACCTTTGCAGCACAAAACGACAGATTATGCTGCTTGAGCTCCTCCACAGAAGCACTTGCAATGGCAGTGGAAACCCCATTGCCAGCAAATCCTTTGGGCAGGGGAGGAACCAGTCTGGACCGGATGTCCACTGCAAATAAAACTGTGCTTGTCTGTTTTGGGTCATTGAAAACTGCCTTAGTTCTGGCCTGCCATAGATGAGCCACCATGGCTTCAAAAGTAGAGCACTTGCTTAAGCTTTTCTCTCGCATGGCCTTTTGCTTTAGGCATTGTAGCATCTGTGGGGAAAAGGTAAAAACTCTGATGGATTTGTTTTGTGAGAGTGTGATAGGAGAATGTGATTGTGTGTCCGAGGTGGTGAATGTTGTTTGTATATGGAGGTTGTTGAGCTTGATGTATTCATGGTGGGGGTAATTAATCTGTGGTGGAGAGCGAGGTTTGAGGGAGGTTCTAAGGAAATTCGGGTGAATAAGGAGGCCCTGCCCCCTGGCCGTTGATGCAAGGTTAAACAAAAATTCCGCAGCAGATTGGCCATCCATTAGGCTGTGGGAAGTTACCATTCCTATGCAAAATCCTCCACACTTGAATCGAGTGACCTGCAAATTAATATTTTCTTAAGTTACGCAGAAGCTTGAGCAAAGAAAGGATTTAAGACTTACATTCTGTTTCTTTTGGGGGAGAACTAACTTAGAAACTTTGAAGTCAATGAGATAAGAATGCAGCTGATCAGAGTACATTGTTTTCAGACCAAGCATTCAAAAGCAAGCAAACTTTATCGTAGGGAAAAAGGATGAATAACTACACCAGAACACAAGCTTATGTTCGTGAAAAAAGGGTAGAAGTTAGCAGTGATAATTTTAAGAAACTTTGAAAAAAAATATATAAAATTTTGATGAATCTTTGTTTTTTTACTTCACAGAATACAACGAATACAACAAAGAGTGTTAGATTATATTTTAATTCAATGGTGACAATTAAATATTGGTAAATAAAGTAATAATTATGATATACTATTGGTGAACTAATTTAGATTTCTACTATAAAATGAATCTAATCTAATCATGTATTGAATATCTGACAAATTTTTGAATTAAAAAGTTTAATAAAATAAATTATTTGACAATATGACGATTAAGTCACGTAACTGTGACCTCGCATAATAATGCTTAAATACAAAGGCTGCGTCAAACAATAAAAGCTTAAATAAATGGTAATAATGATTTTCAAAAATTTGAACATATAAATGAGTTTATACCTGCATGGTCATGACAGGAGTCTGGCTGAGCTCCTTGAATTCATCAATGGTTAGGACAAGATTTCTAAAGCAAGGATTTGGAAGTGACACATCTCCAAGCTGGGCAAGAGTAAGCTGTGAAGATGCTTCTGCAAACAGAACACCAGCTCTGTTATAATTCATCTCCACTCTTCCATCCTCACCATTCAGCTGCAGCCTTCCAGTCATAAAATGGTAGTCAACCAGCACATCTGCAAGTGACTCCCTCATTTTACCCACCACATCGTCTGCACTTGAATCAATACAATTGTTCTTGAAAAAGTACACTGTTTCCACAGGGAAAACCACTGTAAGATCAATGTTGGAGAGGTAGAGTGTTCCTGTAGGCGTTGGCTTTGAAGGAGCCACCAATTCAGTTGTCCTTTCTACCTTCATCTCCAATTCAGACATTGCTGAAAATTCTTTTATGATTTCCATGAACTGAAACAAATTATATGATTAGAAGATTGGATGTAATAGTTATGGAAGAAGATTGCATACTTGTTACCAAAATCATTTGAATCACACAAATATAAAATACGCAGATATATGTGGTTCGGCCGTAGCCTACGTCCACGGAGAAGAGAGAGAGAGATGATATTATTCATCGGTATGTTTTAAGATTACAACCCCTTCTGTTTATAAAGCGATACAAGAGCCTTTAATTAGAAGGCAGCAAGGATTAGAACAAATCCCACAATTTACTCCAGCACAGATAAATACAAATCCCGAAAATCTCTCTCTTCTCCAACACTCCCCCTCAAGTTGGTGCGAAAATGTCAATAGAGCCCAACTTGGACAATACTTCTTGAAACTTGAGAGCTGGAAGACCTTTTGTAAATATATCCGCCAATTGCTGAGTTGTAGGGACAAAGGTTGTGCAGATGACATTGGCTTGCACATTCTCTCGAACAAAATGGCAGTCAACTTCAATATGTTTAGTGCGCTCATGAAACACTGGATTTGAAGCGATATGCATAGCAGCCTGATTATCACAGAACAATTGAGTTGGAAGAGTTGAACCATAACCAAGGTCCTGCAACAGAGCTCGAAGCCATATAATTTCACTGGTAGTTGATGCCATTGCTCTATATTCTGCTTCAGCACTTGAACGAGCAACAACAGTCTGTTTTTTACTTTTCCATGTGACCAAGTTACCCCCAACAAAGGTACAATATCCAGTTGTAGACCGTCGATCAACAGGGGATCCTGCCCAATCAGCATCAGTATAGGCAGTAATAGAAGTATGACCAGTCTTACGCATCCATATACCTTTGCCTGGGGATCCTTTCAGATACTGTAAAATTCTGGTGACGGCTTGCATATGTTGAGCCTTGGGAGCATGCATAAAATGACTTACCAAACTCACTGCATAAGAAAGATCAGGTCGAGTAATGGTTAAATAGATTAACCTACCGACCAACCTTTGAAACTGACCAATATCAGACAACAATGGACCAGTATCATCCAATTTTCCTCCGCTATCTGTTGGCGTATCTGATGGTTTGATTCCCAATTTACCAGTTTCTTGTAACAAATCCAACACATACTTTCGTTGATTGAGAAAGATGCCATTTTTTGAGTAGGCAACTTCTAATCCTAGAAAGTACTTCAAAGTTCCCAAATCTTTAATGGCAAATCTATTGTGTAGCAGAATTTTTAGCTTAGAAAGTGCATTATCATCATCACCAGTAATGACTATATCATCAACATAAATCAGCACAACAACAATACCGGAGTTACTTCTTTTAACAAACAGAGAAGGATCTGC
Organism: Sequoia sempervirens; assembly: GCA_007258455.2. Lineage (NCBI taxonomy): Eukaryota > Viridiplantae > Streptophyta > Pinopsida > Cupressales > Cupressaceae > Sequoia > Sequoia sempervirens. The sequence goes on from VDFB02190348.1 coordinate 4,286, forward strand.
ATTACTTCATTTTAGCCCATTCAACATAAGGACAGAACTAAGCTTAGCATACCAGGCCCGTGGAGATTGTTTAAGCCCGTAGATTGCCTTCTTTAATTTACACACTAAACCAAACTTGGCCTCTTGCGGATGTCCAGGTGGGATGCTCATGTAAACTTCTTCTTTAAGGTCACCGTGCAAGAAGGCATTTTTGACATCCATTTGAAACAATTTCCAGTCTTGATTGACGGCAAGAGAAATGAGGACCCGGAATGTGTTCATCTTTGCAACAGGCGCAAAAGTTTCTTGGTAATCTATGCCATATGTTTGTGTGAATCCTCTAGCAACAAGTCTGGCCTTATGTCGTTCTAAGGAACCGTCACTATTGTATTTATTTTTGTACACCCAACGGCATCCGACTGTTTTCCTTCCTGGAGGTAGCTTAACAATCTCCCATGTGTGATTGTCATCAAGAGCTTGTATCTCGTCTTGCATAGACTTCCTCCAAACTGCAATGGAGTTAGCTTCTCTAAAGGTCTTAGGTTCCTGATTATGATCAACGGTACTCAAGAAAGCTAGGTGAGACTGAGAAATATTATTATAAGACAGGTGATCCTGTATAGGATAAGATGTAGCATGATAAGTGAAGAAATCTTTCATCCGCTCTGGAGGACGAGTTGCTCTACTCGATCTTCGAGTAGCTTGAGGAGATGTGGGGATGGATGTTGCTTCAGGAACTTCTGTATCGTGATCAAGAACAATTTCCTCATTGGTAATGGTAGGAAGCGGAACCGGGTGAGACACAGACTCCCCCTGTGATTGACTCCCAGATTCAACACAAGTGTGAAAAAAAGATTCAGACTCCACAAACTTGACATCACGTGAAACAACAATTTTACGAGTGACAGGATCATAACATATGTACCCTTTCTTAGTGGAAGAATATCCAAAAAAAACACACCGAGTAGAACGAGCTTCTAACTTATCTCTGTGTATTGCTTGCAGGTGCACATAACAGACACATCCAAATACCCTCAAGTGTGAGATGTCAGGTGTCCTATTTCTGAGTATTTCCAATGGTGACTTGAACTTAATAACACGGCTGGGAAGACGGTTGATCAAATATGCAGCGGTCAATACACCATGAGACCAAAATTGTTTTGGGACCTTTGTTTGAAACATAAGGGCCCGTGCAGTTTCAAGGATGTGTCGATTCTTTCTTTCGGCCACCCCATTTTGTTGTGGAGTTCCAACACAACTTGTTTGATGAATAATGCCTTGGCTTTGAAGATATTCTGAAAAAGATCCTTTAACATATTCGGTACCATTATCAGACCTAAAAGTTTTTATTTTAGCACCAAACTGATTAAACACCATAGTATGAAACTCTTTGAAAACAAAAGTTACTTCAGTTTTTGATTTTAACAAGTATAACCAGGTAGCACGAGAAAAATCATCAATGAACAACACAAAATATTTATATCCATCATAAGAATCAATAGGCGCAGGTCCCCATAAGTCGGAGTGAACTAATTCAAACAACTCAGTAGACATAGAAGAAGAATTGACAAAAGGTAAACGCGTTTGTTTAGAAAACTGACACACATCACAGACATCGGAATCAACAGAGGCAGATGGACAAAGTCTTGACAAGATACGGTTGGATGGATGTCCAAGCCGTTTATGTAAAGTGTGACTTTCAATTACACTACTGGCATGACATGCCTTATTGAGGGAGTTTAGAAAATAAAGTCCATGTGAGTATGTCCCTTTACCAATCGTCTTCTTCGACTTTCGATCCTGAAAGATGACAGATGTTGGAGAAAATATGACATCACAATTTAAAGAATTAGTAATTTTTCCAACAGACATAAGTTGAACAGGGAAGGATGGAACAACCAGAGCATCAGATGTAGCATTATCAGGAAAGAAACTAATTTTACCACTTCCTACGGCTGAAACATTACTTCCATTTGCAACAGATATATCATGCTTATCAGTTTTCGGAATAAAATTGACTACTGAAGAAGGACTATTGGCCATATGATCTGTAGCTCCGGAATCAATAATCCAGGAATTAAATTTGGAATTGGAAGTAAGATAGGCATGAAAATTACCTGACACATGAGAGGAAGTGGATGGATTGTTGCCAGAAGAGACAGTCTTACTGAGTTGTTGAAGAAGATGACCCAACTGGTTGATTGAAAAAGAAGTTTCGGCTACAGCAGCATGATCCTTCCGACCCTTATATTCAGATTTGAGATGAGGATGTAATTCCCAGCAGCGATCCTTGGTATGCCCAGTTTTCTTGCAGTGATCACATTGATAGGGTTCCTTCTTACCCTTGTAGCGAGAAGCATTCCTGTTTTTGTCAGAAAAAAGAGGCTTTCTTTTATCATCCTTTTCGGCCAAAAGAACATGAGATTCAATCTTCTCTGTTGAAGTTTTGGATTCTGAGCCCATAGTCTTTCTTCGAGTTTCCTCTCGCTGAATAATAGCACAAACACCGGCGAGCGTGGGCAATGTGGCATCCATCAGAAGATTGCGCCTTATGTATTCATACTCAGGCTTCAGACTATGAAGAAGTGAGAAAATTTTATCCTCCTCAGCTCGTTTCAAAAGAGTTTGAGCATCAGTGGTATGTGGACGATACAGGTTCAATTCGTCCCACAGTTTTTTAAGATTACCAAGATGTTCACTAAAGGTTTTCTCACCTTGTTGGGCTGCAGCAATTTCACGGGTGAGTTCAAAAATACGGGCAGCATTATTTTGGTTCCCGTATAATTCAGCGATGGAATCCCACAGTTCTTTTGCTGAATTAGAAAAAGTGAAAATTTCGGCAATATGAGTTTCCATTGAATTGAGTAACCATGATCGAACAAGCTGATCATTGGCTATCCAATCCTCATATCCCGATTCAGTAGTTTGAGGACACTGTTTATCACCGTTAACAAAACCAAATTTTTTCTTGCCACCAAGCGACAAAGTGACAGCTCTAGACCATGCAACATAATTGATGCCATTTAACAGAACTGATGAAAGTCTCCAACTAGGATTTGAATCGAACTCAGCCATGAAAAAAGGCAAAGAGGAAGACGTAAAAGAAAAAACACTTACAAATTTTTTGAAAAACACCAGATTGAGCGAACCAGACTTTGTGTTTTAGTACGGGAAAAAGATCTTGCCAATTCCAGCGAATCTTCACACCACCAGCAGCGCTCAAGCCTTCTTAATTAACAGACCCCCAATTGCATTCAATAAGGGAACAGATGAGGAGTTGTGGAAGAGGTCGGCAGCAGAGAACCCCCAAAAAACAACGCACTGCATAGAACAAAGATCGCGGGTCTGGAAGAGGTCGGCGGCAGCAGACAACCCCCAAAAAAACAACGCACCACACAGAGCAAAAATCGCGCGATCTGATAAGGCTAGATCACGCGCTTGAGAGCACAGACAAATGGCTCAGAAAGGGCACAGAAAACAACCGCGGGACTGAGAGGATTAAACCGCGAATCAGATCTGGCAGGATCACGAAAGAGGAGAAATCGAACAGAGTCTCCTGTGACGAAAAAACAGACTAAGACCTGCTCTGATACCATAAAGAAATCATTTGAATCACACAAATATAAAATACGCAGATATATGTGGTTCGGCCGTAGCCTACGTCCACGGAGAAGAGAGAGAGATGATATTATTCATCGGTATGTTTTAAGATTACAACCCCTTCTGTTTATAAAGCGATACAAGAGCCTTTAATTAGAAGGAAGCAAGGATTAGAACAAATCCCACAATTTACTCCAGCACAGATAAATACAAATCCCGAAAATCTCTCTCTTCTGTATGTTACAATACAGATGATAAATAACTGTCATAGTGTGTCTATTTAAGGAGGGATTCGGATTAAAGGCTAAGTTGTCCCGCATGTTCTCTGTGTGATTTGTAGTAGAGCAGTTCAAAATCGGTTGAAGAGGTTGGGGAAGTTTAATTCAACACGGAACAGAGTCTGTCTTTGACTTGACAGGGAGATTTGGTTAACATGAATGGAAAGGTCATAAGAGGATTATATTGCAACGAGGTCGGCACTTCACCCAAGAGCCGGCTACTTTTATGATCACAAGCCAAGTGCTTAACCGAATTTTGTTCCTCTTATTTGGTTTAAGAATGGTAAGTCATTAGCATGACTCAACTAGAGTATAGGGAAGAACACCATGGGACAACCTTCTTTACACAACGTCTGGTAATAGCACTTGCATTTAAAGGTGGTTCAAGGATTATGTCGATAGAAAACTATATGCATGTTAATATGTTAGAGAGTATGTGTTTGTCCATGCGTGTATATGAATGCCATGTGCTGTAAATTCTAGTTGTATGTGGCTGGATTAAACGATTAATAATAAGTGTTAAATAATGGAATGAATTAAACTTAGACAAATCTAGATTTTCTCCTTAAAGAAATTAAGTATTATCTGATTTTGAAATATTTGCATACAGATTTAAAACATAAAGCAATGTAAATGAAAAAAGAAAGTTTCCATCAAATGGACAAAAAACATTGCAAATGGAAATAGAATATTCCCATCTATTTGGAAAATCGATAATTATCTCACTTTTATGTGATAAGTGAGATTTTGGAAGCTTTCACCTAATATTTTGGAGGCTTTTACCATGAAATGACAGCTGGTTTACCATTAAACGGACAGCTAAAACTTGTTTTCCAATGACTCAACAATGGTTTGCAGGCACAAAACTTGCTTAAGGCTCAAATCTCACACTATATACATACCCTATCCACTAATAAATAAATGCAATTTAGTTTAAAGTGCAACATAGAATGAACATTTGATGATATATCTAATTAGGTGGGACTATTTGTTATTAGAAAAAGTACCAAAGTAAATTATTAAAAAGTTTATAGTTACAAATATTCATAGAATTATTGTTAAATATTTGTAGGAATGGTTAATAGTTTAAAGACAAAAAAATTATAATGTTTGGTTAATATGTTTAAATATTTTTTGGATCATGAGTTATTTGAAGACTCCAAGTATTTCATTATATGTGGTATTGATGTTTTTTTTATAAATTATCATCACACGTTGATTTATAATTACAAATATATGTGAGAGAAAACAAAGTGGAAAACAAAGCCACAAATATATAGAAATAAACTTATGACTTGCTCTATTATATCTCCATTTAAGCTGAATTGGTTAAAATGTTGGATTCTCATTGTGGAGACCCAAGTTTAAATCCCTATAAGGACATCTAATGTGAAATTCTAAGTTGTGACTCTTGGTCTTCCATAATTGACATCTAATGTGGATGTGATTTTCAAATACTACATAGTCCTGAATGTGGATGTGATTTCTAAATACTACATAGTCCTGAATGTCCACTAAGATTTTTGTTTAGTCTATGAGGATTTTTAATACTCATGATTCACAAATGCATTCATAATATTTATTAACATTTCTTTGAATTTGAATTGATAATGATCTTTTTTTGTTAACAAAACCCATATCTAGGGTGACAACAATTTGGGAGATATTCCACAAGGATTTCCCATGAGTGTTTCATCTAAATATGTAAAGCAAAAAACATTAAAAATAAAACTTTACATATGGCATATACTATGTAATATCTTACAAATACATTAACACATGCATATGAATCACACTACTAGATATATAGGGGTACCTACAAATAATAATGTATCCTAAATGATCAAGGTAAATAGCCAAGATCACTACCAAGGATAATGGACTAGTCTCCCACCAAAATATTTTGTGCCATGCACTAGAAATGTCTATTTCAAGAGCTCATTGACATCAAAAAAACAACTTGGGCCTATATAATGTATTTCATTAATGAAAATATACTAATATGCTTTAATTGTTCCTCAATGTAGCTAATGGGAATTAACTTCTAAAAAATTATTGTTAATTATTTAGGTATTTTCAAGGATATATAAATTGCAGTACTAACTCATGTAAATGCAAGGACCAATGAATGTATTTCATCATCAATTGATTTACAATAAAAAAAAATTTGATAAAAGGCAAGATATGCTTGTAATATATTAATATATAAAATACTTACATATTGTTATATCATAAAACTATATCTTGGCAAACCAAAATCTCTACCTAGCAGATTAACTATGTAATGTCTTCTTATAAAAATAAAAAAATCTAACTAACCCCTGCCCAAAGGCCATACCATCCCCAATTACAGTCATTTGTGTCGCTAAAATTTAGATTAACTAGATTATAAATATTATAATCCTTGGAATCCTGAATTGCATTAGTAAAACTAAAAGACCTAGACAGAGCTACACCATGATATATCAAAAAAAACTTAACTTTGTTCAAGAGCTAATCTTCCTCCATCCGCGCCATAGAATTTTCACCCTGGCCTTCCTCGTAGTCACCTTGTTCTTCTTCCCAATCTGCATTCAAATCTTGCACTTTCCTCTTGCGCCCTGATACACGATTGCCACGATCTACATTTACATTTGGAGATGAATGGGAACTCGGCATAAAGTCTAAAACCTGGTTTTCCATCAAGACAATTAAAGATAAATATTTTAAAACACATTGTTAGTATGAATAGAGTTATTACTAAACTAGATAGTTTTTATCCTATCTAGGAGAGTCCTATTTACACTAATCTTAAGCATGCTTAGGAGATAGCTCACTTTTTCTCTCACCTCATGTGGACTCACCAAGCATCACTACACTTGTCCACAAGGTCCTACATGTGTTTCACTATTAGAGGGGTAGTGAGAGTTCCACTCCTACCTTCTCACCTCCTCATCCTTGCCTTTATATGTAAGGATCTTTTGTATATTTTACAATTTGTTGATTGTTGGTATAAATATTTGTACTATAACAAAAAATTTGAAAACTCGACTATGTTAAACACCCTAAAAGATAGTAAAATCTATGTCAATCTTTGGTAAGATTTTGTTTTCAATCAACCTACCTCTACATTTGAGAGGGGCAACTCCCTCATATGATAGAATTTTAATTTTTGTTGTGTTTTTTACCTAAAAACACCTAAAGACTATAGGGAAAGATGTAAATTATGAATTAAAAAGAAATTGAGCTGAAAAACCTATGAAAATCAACTCAAACTTTTGGCATGTGTTTTAACAATACTTATCAATTTTATTGCAACATAAAGAAGATATTCTTAAAAATACTACAACAATTAGTGCAAAGGTTTATGACATCCTCAAAGATCATATGACATAAATGATTTCACACATAAAACTTGATGGTCCCATAATCTAATTTTCATAATTTATATCATAAAGAAAAGTCATTCACCAAACATAAGAGAAGTAAACAACTCAAAATATATGAACATTACCTTTCAGATATTCCCCTTTTTTGTAAAGAGTCACACAAATTTCTTCTTACAAATTTCAATTATGAAAAACCAAAAAATACCCCTTTCAAGATGATGAATGAATATATATATACACTTCTTTCTTATTTGTTTAACTTGATTACTAACTTTTAAATTTACAATTTTACAATAAAGTTAAAATATCTTTTAGGTAGGCAGTGAGCCTAGCTTGATTGGCGAAAGCATCATATTGCAGGCAAGTCCCCACTGTCCCCATGGTACCAGAGGGCATGTCGTGCCAGTGTCACCAATCTCATGAAAATGTTTACCAGACGCATTGCAGTTTATAGGGGGGCGGCTACCCAACTGATTCTTGCAGTCTATATATATATATATATATCTTTTAGACAATGTAAAATTATGAAAACGATTATATTTAAATCATATAAAGTGACCTAGATTAAAATAAAATAAAAATTCTTTGAAAACATTAATTCTTTTGAAGTTGTGTATCCTCTAACAAAGATTTTTGCTTGTTTGTAACTTTGATGAGGCACCTTTGTAGCTCTCGTATTGCTTTCCCACTAGTGTTCAAACCTTGGTCTCTAGGACTATTGTGTTGGCCAAACATTGCATCCAAACTGAAAGAGAATTCCCAACTCCTTTGATCTTTGTTTTGATAATTAGTAGCTCTTTCCTATAACTACCAGTTATATATATTATAATCTAGATAACTTAGTCATAGTAATAGCACTTACATTCTCTTGAATAAACAGCTCTTCTTGTATAAGATCTTTAAAATTTTGCTTGATTACTTGGATGCCCACTAAATCTAATTTTATGTTCTCAAATATCTTTGGAGAGCTTCTTTAATTGGCTCACCTTTTGATTGAAATTTTCCATTTAATACTTATAATACATGTGGTGGCATTATACTCTTCAATTTTGGTTTAATTTTTTCATTCAACAATGTGTTTGTATCAATTTTTGACATCATCTCTTTTTGCTAAATGCTAGATAGATTCTTCCTTTCTTATTTCCTAGAGATCATTCTTATATCTTTTCTCTTTTCCTCGGTTTCCTTGAATAAAATTATGCCTCTTTCAATGCAAAAGGGTCCATCTATAGTTACCTACTTAAGCTTCAAAATCTTTTTTGAATGTTTCATATATGTTAAATATTTCAAATGCACTTTTATCAATGCATTGTATATTTGAATCATCTATAATCAAAATGCCATCTAATGGCTATGTTGAAATATTTAAAATATTTTTAATATAAGAAGTTAGTACTTGGATTTTCTCCTCGAGTTGTTCCCTAGTGGATTTTTATTTCTCTATTCTGAGTACAAGCTTTGCACCTGAAACTTGAAAATTATGCATATGTCATTCATGTGTTGAAGGGCCAATGTCAATCATTGAAACTTGATATTCATTTTTTGTAGCCTCTTATTTACATTTGTTATCAATTGGTTTGGATATCTCCAAATATTGTTCAACTAAAGAGTCAATCATTAATCTTGAAGTAATTTGAGCCTTTTTAGGCTTAGGAGTACCACTATGTAATAAATTGGAAACCACATCAAAACCAGGCTCAATGAAATCTTGATATTTCATTTTCTTGCAAATTACAAGTTTCCTTTGACCATTGGGAGGAGGATGGAATTTTAGCATGGGCTCAAGGTAAAATTTGAGGCAATGTGTGGCAAAATGGTTTTCAATGGTGGTGTTTTAGGAGCATCACTAGGAAAAGGGGAGGAGACATATGTACAATATTGTCCATATTTGAGGAATTTTGAGGTGGTGGAGGGAATAATATATACATGATGAAGATACATTTTCTTGTGAAATAGATCAATATTTTATTTTTGGATTTCCTCATTAGTATCAAGATCTACTTGAGGTCTTTTTCCTTGTAATTTGACTCTAGATTTAGGTGTTAAAATTTTTCAAATAAACATCTATGTGGGATCAAACAATGAAAAAAAATACCTTCTACGCAAGAGAGTTGCAAACAATAATATGATTTATATTATCAACAACAAAAAGCTAAAAAATGAACCTCAAGAATCTTCAAGGAGTTCAAGAGTTCTCAAAGGTTATCAGAAGGTTAAGATAATACAATTAGGTTTGAGTACTATATACCTTTAACAACCCTAAATGATAAATGGATTAGATTGTGATAGGTGTCAGCATCACATGCGATGAGATAGAATGATCTAATAATAGCTCACTTCATGTAACATAAAAAAGCACTCCTAAGTTTAGCTTAATTGTGTGAGAATAAATTATACTAATAATAAATAAAATATTAATTAATTACTAGCTAATGCATGATTACTCTAACACCCCCCCTTAAGATGAACTTAGGGAGTAGCTAAAAACCCTAAAAAGAGAATGCATGATGGGTCTCGGTAAAGAAGGCTTGATGAGGTACCCATGTACAAACAATCTAATCTCTCACAATTGGAGAAAAAGGGAGAAAACCTCATGGGAAAAATTCCTCTCCAAAAGAGAGAAAGGCGAATGAAGGACTAAAAATCCTCCAAACCAATGTGAAGAACTAAGAAGCCTCCAACCAAAACAATGCCCCAAAAAAGAGAAACATGAACATCACTGAAGCACAAAGAAGTTGTAGACAACTATTGAAAGATGACTGATATAGTGTTGAAATGAATAACCTCCTCTGAAACAAATGATGATTAGGATCTTGAGAAGATAATAATTACATCAGTGCCCTAATGACACTACTTGAATTAGACAGAAAACAAAGGCAAACATATGGAACTCAAAGATACAAATAGCATAGGTACCAATAGTCTAAATAATGCCAATCAAATAAATATAGATCACCTCCAAAAATAGGAATGCAAGAATGTCCATATGGTAAATTCTCCATCTCACCAAAATGCATGGGTAATCAATCACTAAATCCGCCTAGTACATAGAAACAAGAATTAGATACATAGATCACTCCAAAACAAAACTAAGGAAGCATTAGCGTCAATAGTAGAACCCCCCCCCATAATGTGGAAAGGGAGAGCCAGATAGGTACACTGAAACTATGTGTCACCAATAACTGCATGTGGGAGAATGAATAATATCTAAATATGTACAAAAAAGTACTTGCAAATAAAAGGGTGTGCTTGAAAAAGGCACACATGCATGAGGCATGAATCACTGGGATTTGATGTTGTCATGGAAAGAACACTCACTTGAAAAAGTTATGAAGGAAAAACAAAGGCACTCACAACCCACCCATGGCACTTTATATCATAGTGTGAGTACAAAAGGCACAACAAGATGTGTGAAACCCTCAAAAATTATACATCAGAATGGCACTTTATCTCAGTGCATCTATAAAATATAAATTGCATGAAAAATATGTTTGTAATGCCCAAATAGGACAAAATTCTAGAAATACATATAGAATAGCCTAATACAAGTCATCCCACAAAAATAGAAATTTTTTAGGAGCTAAAACATCTAAGTAATTCACTAAAATGTGAAAACACAAAAAACTAAATAAAATGTACCTAGAGAAAAATATAGAAAAAATACATAGATGGTTGTGAATAGCTTTGAAAGGTCATTCCAGCACCATTAGAATCACAAAAAATGGAGAAACAGGTCAAAATTTGTGAGCTCTGGAGTGAAAAAAAAAAATCTAACTTTGACATGTGATAAAATGTACCAACAACAAAATTTGAGAAAAAAAACTAGCACCATTGGATAGCACTCAAAACCAAATTTTTTATGATATCTCATTTTCCAAATTTCAATACCTGAGCAAAAAGTTGTGCCTTTTTTTTATTCTGTTTATTTTACAAAAAAAAAAATTAGTCTCCCAGGGGTTGGGCACTAGTCACCCATATGACCCTAGGGTGGCTCATTTTTGTTTTGTTTTTTTTGTTTTTAAATCAAAAAAAAAAACAACAACAAAGAAGATTTAAAATTTGCTCCTATAACCCTAGTTGAGAAAAAACCCTCAAAAATTGAGGAATTCATTGAATCAACACTCTGATACCATGTTATAATTATGAATAGCACAAGACACAGGATCAAACAACAAACAAAACACCTTCCATGCAAGAGCTTTGCAAAACAAAGATACACTATTCATCATCAAGAAAATACTTACAAAATGAACCTCAAGAGTCTTCAAGGAGATTAAGAGTTCTCAAAGCTTATCAAAAGGTTAAGATAATACAATGATGGTTAGTGCTATATAAGAGCAACCCTAAATGATAAAAGGATTAGATCATGACAAGTGTCAACATCACATGCAATGATACACAATGATCTAATAATAGCTCATTTTAATTAACATAAAATAGCACTCCTAAGTTTAGCTTAAGTGCATGAGAATAAATTAGACTAATAATCAATTAAATATTAATTAATTATTAGTTAATGCATGATTACTCTAACATTAGGAAGATCTTGAGCACAAGAAATTTTAAGCTTTACTTCTTTATCAGGTTCTTCACTGTCTCCTCTAATGGCCCCAACTATAGTTAACCTTTTTTTGGAAACATTGATATTAAATTTGGTTGTAGATATTGTACTAGATTTTACTAGTTAAGTTGATCTTGAAGGCTTAGTAGCAGTGTGTTCACTTCTCTTTGCATCTAACCACTTTTCAGTTTTCTTTAAGACAAATAAATATCTTTCATTGATATACTTTATTTCCTCTTTTCTATATGTTAGTGTGAAAGGGGTATTGTATCTAACTAGTTCATTCTTAGTTAGTTCTCCACTAAAGTTCTCTTCACACTAGCTTAACTTTACATAGGGATAAGGTAGTTGAGCCTTTAATGACATGAGTTGTCACACCTCATAGGATGCCAACACTTGTCATAATTTGGTTGCATCTATCTCTCCCCTTGGCTTATATAACCAAGGAAATTTCCTTTGTAATCTCAATTCTCAAGCTGAATATAGCTTTGCATTCTTGAGAGGAATACAGTTTATTCCTTCTCATATTTCTAGTTTTGCTTTATTACAGTCATTAGATTCTTGGGTAGGCTAGTTAGCAAATCTCGCATGGTATTAGAACCAAATTTGAGTTGTGGGTTAGCATTCCTTTAAGAAATTGGAGAGTGTAGAGCTTCTTTTAAAAAACTGAGTATGCTCTTCTCTTGCATCTTCAGATGATTTGGAGAATTAGAACTTAGGTGTTGAAAAAAAAATAGTTTTTGGGGGGTTCATACATTGACTTGTCAGTTACAGGTCTTCTGAAGTTTCTTGGAGATATTATGAGCTAACCATTAAGTCCAGAGCAGCTAAGATAGTCAGATTTGCCCTTCATTTCACCTAAGATGGACACCAGAGGCCAGATCTGCAACAATTTGAAGCGAGAGGTTCATTACCAGATCCAACAAGGAACCATCATTTCAGAGCATTTTGGGTCAAATCTAACCTTGCCATCGTGCTCAGAAAGCCTAAAAACCATAAAATTGACTATCAAAACATCAATTTTGGACAAAGTTGCCAGGTAGGGCAAAAACAAATTGTCCAGGTAGCCATTTGGCTTCCATGAACAAATAATTTAGAAAAAAATAATTTTATTTTAAAATTTTAAAAAAAATCTTTGTTGTTTAAAATAAAATATTTTTGTTTGTTTTTAAAATATATATATATGTTTTTGTTTTTTTAAAAATTATAAAAATATATTTTGTTTTTAAACAAAAACATTTGAAAAAATTATATTTTTTATTTTAAAAAATTAGAAAAATATTATTTTTTGTGCTTTTTGAAAAAAATTACAAAACAAACTCAAATATATTTCAAAATATATATATTTTTTAAAATCAAAATTAAAATTAAAAACAAAGAAAATTGAAAATACAAATTTCATTTGAAAATTTTTAAAAAACAAACAAAAAAAATTTATGCACATGTACCTACGCAGCCTACACAGCAGGCGATACATAGGTACCTTGGTACCTACATCCCCCTGTGGGCAACGCAATACCTGCACTTGCGCAGGCTCAGCCTTTGGGCCTTAAAAACAAAATCCCAATGTTTTTTATAAACTTTTTTAATGTTTTTTAATTTAATTTTTTTTTGAAATTTGCCTATTTTCATAATTTTTTAATATTGTCAAAATATATAAAATCTAGATTCTGCCGACATATTATTTAATATGGCCGACTATTTTAATATTTTTTTAGTTTTTATATATTAAAAAAATATAACTTTTTGAAATTTCCGCCAACGGCATTTAATTTGCCAACTCCTCCATTGATATTTTTTTAATGTTTTTTCGTTTAAAAACATAATTTTTTAAAGTCCACCAACAGACAATTATAATAATTTTTTAATATTTTTTAATCATTTTTAAATATTTTTTAATTAAAAAAATATAAAAATATAAAAAACTCTAATTTTAGCGGATAGCTAATATGGCAGATTGCTCATTTTATCTGGAGAACTTCTATTTTTGGCGAAGTTTCTAGCAGATTTCTATTTTTGGCAAACCGCTAACTTTGGCGCCAGTTCTACTAAACTTGGCAGAAATTTTTCACACCCTCTTCATTGATGCATTATTTTTTCAATGCCAACAGTGCAAGCTAATAACTAAGGCTCCCGACCTCCGTTTTCAATGCAATTTTTTTTTAATTTGGGCTATTTTTTGTGCTCTACGCATTGGTGAAGACAGTTTCAAATTTTGGCACACAGATTTTTCAGAAATTGTTGATTCTCAAGGAGGACTCCTCACTATTCTCGTTTTGCAAACTTCAAAGTTGTATAACTTTTGTATACGACCTCGGATCAAGTTGATTCATCTTTTTGAAAGTGCATGATTTTTCGTGTACTTTGCATTGGTGCTATTTAACTCATATGAAGTTGTACCATATGTATACTTTCAGCACATGCTCATTTCTTGAGGATTTGTAAAAGCATTGAAATCCAGAAATCTATAACTGCACTAAATATATAAAGTGCCAAATTATTTTTTTTTGGGGCAGTTCTTTGATTAAGTAAAGAAGGGGGGGTCTCTTTTTGTCTTTGTGTGTGAACATCTCTCATACTTTGTGCTCTATTTTTCCTTCACTATGGGTACATTTAAGTTTCCATTGCTCACGCCCTACAACTACAAAACATGGCATCAAAATGCATGGAATGCTTTAATGCAACTAGGATATACACCTTATGTTGAGAAGAAGGTAATTGAACCCACAAATGATAAGGAAAAACTACTCTAGATGTTTGAATATACAAAAGCTCTTGGTTGTCTAAGGAGTTTAGTTTCTCTTGATATCATGTTTCAGATTGAAGAATGTAAAGATTCACATGATGCATGGGAAAAACTAAAAATTCTCTATGATACAACTAATGAAGTTCATGGTTATCAAATTGATAATGAATTAATGAGTCTTGATCCAAAGTCTTTTGATAACATCAAGGATTATGTAACAAAGGTCAATGAGCTTAGAGCACAATATAAATCGTGTGGCTTAGAGAAGAAATACATCCAACTTGTCTATAACACTCTAAACAAACTTGGACCTGAATTTGCAACTTTTGTTTCTAGCTTTCATACTCATAGGTTGACAATGGGATCTACATTCACTACACCTTTTGTTTCATTTTCTGAAATGTTGATGCAAGAGCAAGATAAGCTTTTTTCAATGGGTCTTCTTGTAATGCCCCACCACGTAACCCTAGAGAATGACGCAAACACAACGGAAGCGTAGCAAAAAAAAGAAGTGTAATATTAACATGTAAAATGAACAACACTTAACGCATACATCCTCTAAAGTACACGACAACGCATTACATTTGAATCCCATAATAGCATGTATATAATACTCATGAAATAAATAACATACATCCATAGTATTTAAACTCATTTCACTAGATACAAAGTGCATTAAAGATTCATCCATAGAATGCATTCATTCCATAAAGTAGTTACAAAGCTCATTTCCAAAATGAGGAAGATTATACAATAATGTTACAATTACATTGATACAAGAATTCCCCTCGAATACAAATGAGGAGTAGTACATATATAATTATCCACTGGTACAAAGAACAAAGAAGATGATACATATCAACTAGTACATACGAGCTCTCCAGTTTGGAAGATCCCGCCATCACAAATATGAAATGGGAACCCAACGATGTATGGTGCACGTTCCACCCTGGAACAAGTGGTACCCGAAGGCCCACCCCCCATGCTAGGAGATAGTAAAAGGGATCCCTAGGAAAAACCGGCAACCTCAAGACACTGGAAAACTCAAGACTAAACTACACAAGTACAAAACATAACATAAAGGTTACATTGCTTCTAGAGTAAAAGAATCAAGTTTATCAATTTCACAAAACATACTATTGTTATAGGAGTGTCACACATAATTTGGTATGGGTTACCCTGGTATAACCTTCCTAAGCTACCAGACCCCCATCCTGGTTACCCTCACTACCTCTACCAATTGTTGGACCCCCATACAAACTATGTTTCTCATCTCACCTCAAGTCTAAACACGCACTTGAACCATAAGAGAGGCATTCATTATCTTTATTATTATGAGAGTTACCCATTCATTAATTCTTTTTAAGTTATCATTTGATTAAACCCTTAGTGAGTTACCCTGGCACCCCTTCATGTGTCGGACCCCCCTAGAGAGCCACTCTCCTACTAACAACACAAGGATCTAATCCACAAACCATGGGTAGACAAGGTGCACAAAATTCGATAACAAATATCAACCATACTACAAAGGACAACACATCTCGTTTGTAGTAATCGGATGTTCAAACTGAATCACACATCCCATTCGTAGTAACTAAGTGTTCAAACTAAATCACACATCCACATGCACTACCCAAGGTAAATCAAAGGCTGAACCATAACACATAACAACTCCCTCATAAAGTAAACTCATCTTGAAGACTTACAAGATCACTACTAACCCAAATTTCCCAACTGACATGAATAGAAGAAAACACAACTTAAAAGCAATTTAGGCAAATAAATAAACTACCATTAGGATTTCCTAAATCCAATTAAATCAATAACACATTACTTGCAATTAACCAACTTAATTTCATTTCATTTACAAGCAATAAGAAATTTAAATCTAAATGTTTATTTCAATTTCACAATTATATTTAAGTAAAAATCAACTTTCCTTTTTTAAATCATTTCATTTTAAAATAACTACTTGTGCATTTGCATGCACCCCTTATAACATAATAATCATTTAAATAAATATATATAAAATTATATATGTATATATACATATAATTATATATATAAATAAATATATATCTATTTATTTAAAACTAAAATACAATTTCCAAATATATATATATATATATATATATCAATATGCATGTATATGTAAGCATGCATATGTCGATGTATCTGTATGGACATTACCATTTGTCATTACATATGTATATATTGATACATGTATATATGTGTGTGTATGTATATATATATATATATATATATATTTGATTACACAATCACATACATAAACAAATACTATCTATTTATAGATATATATACATATGACGTATATATACATGTATATACATACATGTCATATTGTCCTCTCAATATCACCATGCTCATAAGCAACTTGTCCATAAGACTGTATAGGTACATCTACCTATGTACATGAATATATATATATATATATAATATATATATATATATAATATATATATATATATAATTTATATATTAAACAAAAACATATTAAAATACAAATCGCATTCACATTGGTGGATGAAAAAGGTGGGAGTGCAGGTTTCGCCTGTAAAAGTAAGGTTCAATTATGAGGCTGGGCTCACAGTAAGTATGTATCCCAAAGAGTTGCATGTGATTGGGGTGTAGGCATGCGACCTCATGCTACTTTGGTTGTATGGAGCCTTGGCTCTACCTTTTTTCATCTACTTGATGTGAATGTAATTTGAATTTTTAATAGATTTTATTTAATATACTCAATATATATTATATATATTATTTATAATATATATTTTTATATATATATTTGAAATTGTATTTTTAGTTTTAAATATAATTTATATGTATATATACATATATGGTATATATATATATATTTAAATATATTTTATTTGAAGTAGTTATTATGTTATAGGAGGTGCGTACAATCTAGTAATTATTTTAAAATGAGAATGATTTAAACAAGGAAAGTTAATTTTTACTTAAATATAGTGTAAAGTGAAATAAACATTTATATTTAAATTTCTTGTGCTTACAGAAACAAATTAGAATTGGTTGAAGTTGAAACCACAGTAATGTTTAGTGAATTTGGGAAATCCCCAATGTCAGTTGTGTTATTTGTCTGGTGTTTGAATTTGTGTTTTTCTTTCTATTCGCGTCGATTGGGCAATTTGGGTTGAGTATGAAGTCTTCGATGGTTGCCATGAGGATTTTGTCCGCTGTGTTATGGTTGTGCTGTTACCTTGGTAGTGCATGTGGTGTGTGTTGCCGATTATACGGGCGGAATGATTTGGGATTTGAACACCGATTATGAGGCGGGGATTATTGATGGCTGCGATATGGTTGATGACCCTGACAATAAATTTTGTGCGCCTTGATCACCCATGGTTTGTAGTCGCTTGTGTTACTGTTAAGTGGCTTCTTTGAGGGTCTGTCGTAGAGGGGTTGGGGCAACTTTCATTTAATCAGTGACAACTGTAAAAGAGGTAATCGAATGGGCAGCTCTGTAATAAAGATAATGAATGTCTCTTTCATGGTTCAAGTGCTTGTTTAGACTTGAGGTGAGATGAGAAGCATAGTTTGTATGGGGGTCTGATGACGGGTAGAGGTAGTCAAGGTAACCTAGGATGGGGGTCTGGTAGCCTAGGAAGGTTACGCCAGGCTAACCCATAGAAAATTATTTGTGACACTTCTCCTATGACAATAGTATGTTTTGTGAAATTGATAAATTTGATTCTTTTACTATGGAAGCAATGTAACCTTTATGTTATGTTTTGTACTTGTGTAGTTTAGTCTTGAGTTTTCCTGTGTCTTGAGGTTGTCGGTTTTTCCTTTACTATCTCCTAGCACGGGGGGTGGGCCTTCGGGTGCCACTTGGTTGGGTGGAACATGCACCATACACCATTGGGCTCCCATTTCATGTTCGTGATGGCGAGATCTTCCAAACTGGAGAACTTGCATGTACCAGTTGATATGTATCATCTCATTTGTTCTTTATACCAGTGGATAATTGTATATGTACTACTCCTCATTTGTATTCGGGGAGAATTCTTGTATCAATGTAATTGTAACATTACTATATAATCTTCCTCATTTTGGAAATTAGCTTTGTAACTACTTTATGGAATGAATGCAATCTATGGATGATTCTTTAATGCACTTTGTATCTAGTGAAATGAGTTTAAATACTATGGATGTATGTTATTTACATGCTATTATAGTATTTGAATGTAATGTGTTGTCACATACTTTAGAGGATGTATGTGCTAGTTGTTGTTCATTTTACTTGTTAATATTACACTTTAAAAAAAAAATTGCTACGCTTCCATTGTGTTTGTGTCATTCTCTAGGGTTACGTGGTGGGGCATTACACTTCTTAAGCCTTCACACTCACAAGCTTTAATGGTTAGTCAACTAAAGGGTTAGAAAGCATTAAGGAAACTTAACAATAAAACAAAAGTAGTTCAAGAAGAAGTCAAAAAGAGATCGAGCACAATCATCTTCAATAACAAAATTTTACTCCAACTCCTCTTCAAAGGGGAATTTTCAAAAGAAGGAAAGGCCAACTTGTAGCTATTGCAAGAAACCTGGTCATGAGGAACATTCTTGTCATAACAAGCAGATCGATAAGTTAAAGAATCTTCTCAAAAAGAACAACATTAATCTGCCTTCTTCTGTTGCTCAATAATCCTCTACTCCTTCAAAATGAGGTAAAGGGAAAGCACATTCACTTGTTGCTATTACTGATTCTTCAAAAGAGTGGATTCTTGACTCGAGCACATCACATCACATGGGTTCTATGAAATAATAGTTTTCTTTGTTGGAGCCTTGTTTTGTGCCCCACATTCTCATCGAGGATGATTTTCCAATGGATTTAATTGGGAAGGGTTCAATTGATACTGGAAATGGTATATTTGAGGATGTCCTATGCATGCCTGATTTTTCAACCAATCTCTCTATCTACCAAATCACTCAGAATGATGTAGAAAAGTTGAATTCACTCCAGATTCTATCAACATCAGGAATCTTGAAGATAATGCACTCCTTGTAATTGGTAAGGCCAATCATGAGTCTTGCTTGTATGTTTTCTCTCATTTTAGACCTGATTCACATTCCATTACATTGCTCACCCATTTAAATGATGTGAGAAAACTATGGCATTAGCGGTTTGGCCATCTTAACCACCGCTATCTTCAGCAAATCAACGAATAGAATATGGTCACGGGTCTTCCTCAAATCAATTTTTCTGATGGTGTATGTTCAGATTGTGCCTTGGGAAAACATCCTAAAGATAAATTTGAAAAAGGGAAGGCTTGGAGGGCTTCAGAAGTCCCTGAATTGGCTCATAGTGACATGGTAGGTCATTTTCCATCATTATCTTTCAGTAAGGCTCATTATATGTTGACCTTCATTGATGACTATTCCAGATACACATGGGTCTACTTTCTTCGAAAAAAAGAAGAGGTCTTTGATAGATTTCAAAAGTTTAAGGCTCATGCTAAGAAACAATCTAGAAAGTGTGTCAAAATTCTCCACACTAATAATGGCAGAGAATATGTGAATCATCAATTTGAGCAATTTTGTACTCTTGAAGGGATTTATCTTCAACATATTTTTTCCTACACACTGCAACAAAATGGTGTAGCTGAGAGGAAAGATAGGTCCCTGAAA
Organism: Sequoia sempervirens; assembly: GCA_007258455.2. Lineage (NCBI taxonomy): Eukaryota > Viridiplantae > Streptophyta > Pinopsida > Cupressales > Cupressaceae > Sequoia > Sequoia sempervirens. The sequence continues at coordinate 24,491 of VDFB02190348.1, forward strand.
GAGATGGCTAGTTGCATGATCCACGCTCGCTCCCTTGCACTTGCATATTGGGTAGAAACTATCAACTATGCTACTCACATCCAAAATAGAGTTCCACATAAGGCACTAAAGGGTATCACTCCCTTCAAAGCTTGGTGTGGTAGGAAACCTGTTGTGGGGTACTTTAGAGTTTTTGGCTCCCCAGCATGGGCACATATTCCTTTAGAGAAGCGCAAAGCCTTGGAACCTCAGATTCAGCCTTGTATCTTTGTTGGTTACCCTGATGGTGTTTTTCTAATGGATCCTACAACACATGAGCTCTTCATTGAGTGTAGTGTGCATTTGGAGGAAAGCTCTTCTAGCTCATCCTCTACTCTTCCTTCCTCCATAGTGGATTTAGAGGATTCTGACATCGAGTATTTTCCTCAAGCTTCCTTTAGTCGTCAAGTTGATCCTGAGATTTCATCTTCCTCTTTAGAGAGTTTGGAATCTCCTCCTCCATCCCCTACCATGCCTCATTGGGCTCGACAAACACTTGACTATGCAAGTGATCTTGTTGGGGATCCTTCAAGTTCATGAAGGACTCGATCACAACATCAAGACATTCCACATTCCTACATCGCCACAGCTTCAGATCCACAGTCATTTTGTGAAGCATCTGGTATTGCTAAGTGGGATTCCACAATGGAGGAAGAGTACAAGTCTTTAATGCGGAATAAAACATGGGATCTTGTTCCCCTTCCCAAGGGAAGAAAACTAGCTCAATGTAAGTGGATCTATCAAAC
>VDFB02190349.1:0-21869 GCA_007258455.2 Sequoia sempervirens
TCAGATATCTTCAAATGAAACAAATATTTTTCAATCAGTCCTTTTAGTCAAATTCTGGTCAAACTATGTGGTCTCTGTGTGTACAATGTAGGCAAGGCTTGATAGCCCCCGATGCCCTAGATGTCAGTCCTCTTAGGGTTTTTCTCATGTTGGTCATATCACATGGTCATACAACAAATTATTCAAACACAAGGTCACAAATGAGGCACAATCAAACCAATCTAAATCAACAAGTCTATCAAGTCAATCATTTTATGAGTCTTGAAGATGTTTCCTTGACGTTAGACTCTCTTCTATCAACCAACTTATTCAAGATATGTCTTTCTTGAATCAACACCAAATCTAACACGTCAATTATTTAGGAGTCTTCAAGATGTGTCCTTCTTGACATCAAACTCTCTTCTGTCAAACAATTTATTCAAGATATGTCTTTTCTGAATCAACATCAAATCTATCAAATCAATCATTAAAGAGTCTTCAAGATGTGTCCTTGATGTTAGACTATTTCTTGTCAACTATGGGTTTGCAAGATGTGTCTTTCTTAACCTTGGACCCTATCATGTCACTTATTTAGGATATGTCTTTCCTAAATCAAAACCAAATCTATCATGTCAATCATTTTACGAGTCTTCAAGATGTATCCTTCTTGAAATCAAACTCTCTTCTATCAAACAATTTATTTAGGATATGTGTTTTCTTAATCAACACTAAATCTATCGTGTCAGTTATTTAAGAGTCTTCAAGATGTGTCCTTGACATCAGACTCTTTTCTATCAACCAATTTATTCAAGATATGTCTTTCCTAAATCAACATCAAATATATCAAATCAATCACTAAAGAGTCTTCAAGATGTGTCCTTCTTGACGTCAAACTCTTTCTTGTCAACTGCAGGTCTTCAAGATGTGTCTTTCTTGACATCAGAACCTTTCATGTCACTTATTCAGGATGTGTCCTTCCTGAATCCCAACCTTGGCAATAATCAAATTCCACATTTCAATCTTCTTTAGGATGTGTCCTTCCTAAATAATAACCAATCAACCTCATCATAACCAAGGCAACCTTGGCAAGCAAACAAAGATCTAACACACATGTCTTGACAAGTATTTTTCATTTATTTTCAATGATTTAATATGATCATGTAACTAGCCACCTTGATAATGTCCTATGACGAATTTAGAGGAGCGACAATGTTACATGACCATATCTTTCTTTTTGACTAATTGTCTTATCTTTTTGAAATTGTCATGTCACTAGCCACCTCAAGGATGTCCTAACAATATGATTTAGAGGATCAATGATGTATCATGATGATTGTCTTATCTTTTCAAAATTTCCATGTCACTAGCCACCTCAAGGATGTCCTAACAATAGGATTTAGAGGAGCAATGACATATCATGATGATTGTCTTATCTTTTCAAAGTGGTCTTGTCACTAGCCACCTCAAGGATGTCCTAGAAACAGGATTTACAGGAGCAATGACGTTTCATGAAATGTTTTCTTCAAAATTTTGTTTGTAATTTGTCTTAAAAAAATACTGGGAACAATAGGGTTCCTAAGTATGAGCTTGCGATAATCCTCTTTCTCAAGTGTGGATCAAGAGCTTTTAGAAAAATACATGACATTGCATACCATTGGTCTATCTCATATATCATGGTGCTTCTTGTCTATTGCAATAAACCACCTAACGAGATGATTAAAATGCAAATGTTTAGTAAGTATATGACAAGCAAAGCATACATATACTTTTATGCTAACATAAATTGTCTTCAAGCTAACAATCTTCTTCCATTGCATCCGATGGTGTGATGTGACACAATAAAATAACTTGCATTCATTACAATATTAGAATAACATGCATCTTACATCCACATCCATTCTGCATGAGTAAATAAAAAAATCAAATCATTATCATAAACATTTTCATAACACAATGCATACAATGACTATATATCATAACTCACATGCATCCATTACATCCTAAATCAAGGGCACCAATCATAATTAAAAGAATTCATCATCATCATCACATAAGCATGAATCATAAAATAATCATCATTGCATTACATAAACAAACACATCATATAACTATCGCCAAAAATACATCCCATATATATATAAAAATGTGTCACAGTATAATATCCAAGATGTATATAAAAAATGGAGCTCACGGGCTCTATAATCATAATACAGTGTCTAAAAATACATAAACATGTCCCTATGGAAAACTCTCACTACTTTGATGAGGAGAATGATGAGGTGACTGATGGGGAGAGCCTAATGATCACTACGGAGATGAGGGACTATCATAAGGTCCTAGCCTGTGAGGTCCTCAGACACCACCATTACTCTGGGATTTGTTGTGGGACTACTGACTATGTGATGTGTTGTTGAGCACCTGAGAAGCACTCAAAGCCCATCTCTTGGGAGGTACCTCTTGATCATACAAATCCTTTTAGTACCACTCTTGCTCACCAACCCTGACCAACTCTTGAGCCATGTCTACAACTGGTCCACTGCAAAGAGTGGAGAACTCTATAGACCTCAACTTTGTCTCTTGCCTCCACAACACTACCTGATCTCTGTCTTGATATGCATTGTCCCTCTCTAGATTCATTGTGTCTCTCTTCGTGGACACAACCCTAACATGCTCCTCCAAATCCTCTACCCTGGCCTCCAAATCAGCCAGCTACTGATCTACATGACCCTCCTCCTCCTGCACTAGTCTCTCCCCCTCATCCATATCCCAATCCTCTACAATATGATCTTGGAACTCTCTCTCCTCATCTCCCATCTCCTCCTCAAGTAAATCCTCCACATCCTAGTATCCAACCCGTAATAAATCAAGGGCATCCCACTCCTCCTCCTATCCCATGGCCTCCTCCCCAACTGCCTCCTCTCTAATGGCCTCATCCCGAATGGCCTCCTCTCCACCTACCTCCCTCATGGCTACCTCCTCTCCCTCCCCCTCACCCCCATGGATGGGTGACAATGCTCTACCCTGGCCTCTACCACCTCATCAACCTCATCGACCACCCCTCCCACCTCCTCCTCTACCATCATCACCTCCACCTCTCCCATCTCTCTCACCTCGACCACCATGACCACCCCCTCTACCACCACGCTGACCCCATGGGCTTGTACCTCGATGCTCTATAGGTGCTAGCTGATCAGGATGTGTGTATAGAACAAGTCTATACTATGCCCACTAGGCATCAAAAGCTACTATTGTACCAACGTCCACTAGCCCACCCCTCCATTCCCACTGCACTAGCTATAGAGCATCAATATTTTCCTCTGTTGTTGTATAGGAATCATGTTCCCCCATAGGGGAACCTCCATTATAGATATAGCAAACTCGGTACGGCCCCGTGATTCATCCTGAACCTCACCAAACTATCAGAGCACTCTATCTAGTAGGTGTCTCTCAATGATATGCACAGTGGAAAAAGTCCTCCCAATCAGATACCATGTTTGTCGACAGAAAGGAAAGTGTCGATCCTCATCTCGCCACTACATGTAGTCCATGTATGGTCTCCAAATAAACTGAACAAGAGTATCAATCACATGCCTCCAATATCTAGTATCTCCAACATGTGTCTATGTAATGACCTCAGCATATCAAAATACATATGGGGATCAATCATCTAGCTGATGAACAACTGGTGGATAGAAAACAACAATGTGCTCCCACACCCAGATCATCAATGACGTAGTCCCACAACTCATGGACTATGCACCTCTATAGGCTATGTCATGCAAATGGAAGTACAACATCACTAGTAGATAGGGGCCCCATATATACACAACCTATCTCTCCAACATCCCCACTAACATCTCTCCCCACCCCATCGGAAACCCATGCCCTCGACGATCTGGTAGTATGATCCAATCGATAAGAGTACACAACACACAGTCAATCCGCTCGTATCTCTCTGCCAGCACATGCCATCTGATCTCGTAGTGCTCGATACCAAGGTGTCTAAAATCCTCGTACACATAGTAATGGGTGATCTCACTGTAACCCCTCTTGGTATCATAGTGGACCCTCTCACCCCTAATCGGAAATCTAAGTATCTTGTAAACATCCTCCAATGTAATTGTCGCCTCTCCTAGGGGAAAATGGAAAGATGAAGTCTCTGAGTGCCTTCACTCAGTGAGTGCAGTAAGCATCCCTCAGTTTTCTCGGATGGTGGGCATAAATGTCACATGGTGAAGTCCAAGATTCCATATCAAATGTTTCTCTGCACTGGTCAACTGGTCTCGCAATCTGTAAGTGGCTGACCTCAACTCCTAGGTGTATATCGGATCTGAAACAATCTACAAATGTATAAAACCATATCTTGTGTTAGAAACACAAGGCTAATAAATGTGCATCATTCCAAAGCCAAAGCCAATTTTACACTTCAAAAGTTCAAAAAATTTGATAGCCAAATGTGTCATTGTATTTAGAAAATGTCACACAAGGACATATGCATCACACTATTCCGCAAATGCGACTCACCATGAAAATGCATCACAGGATTATCAAATGTGAACTCAGAAAGCAAATATGTTATTATCCCTAGCATATGTGACTTACTAAAACACGTGGTGCACAATCAAGCAAATGCATTGATTCTCGAAAACACACAACAACCCCATATTTTTCTGCAAATGTGTAGTATCGCAAACAAATGTGTTGCATACGAATGCATTTGCGTTGCACAAGTGACGCATGTAAAAAGATAAAATTTAAGACCCTAGAAATGCATGAAAAATAAAACTTTAAAAGTCAAATTTGGGGTACATACCAAGTCTCTTGCATCGGTCGGTCGTCAGAAGGTCCTGATGCAATATCCATGGTGCTCGGATTAGGGAATGAGAGACATTTTGCAAGATGGATCTAGAACAAAATCACAAGTTTTCAAAATCCAAGGGTGAAAATGGATTCACTTTTACCCAATTTCTATTTATACCAAGGGGTTTTTAGGGTTTTCTTTGAAGCCTACTGTACTGGGCACACTATTTGGACACTTCCAACAACCATTTCACTTACTAAACTTCGCCGAAACTGATTTCTTTCACCACCATCAAACTTTTGGCTATCTAATTACCTAATCAGGACAATTTCCAAAAAAATTGTCATTTTTCCCAAGGGGGCATACCCTTTACCTATTTCACATCGGGGCACGACTGGGTCATGTTATTCATTATTCTTTAACACAATGCCGAAATAACATTATGTCAAAGAGAGGAAAAATGTAGACACTAAAAAAATGGCTTAGGCCTACGATTGCATTTTTCATTATTAATTCAAGATACTTGCAAAATGATTAAATAATTTGATCATTTAATTATAACTTAACCTCGCATTTCCTCCAATTAATTAAATAGTTTTAATCATTTAATTAATTCATTTTCATTATTCTTCTAAAATTGATTAATTAAGTAAATTATATTAATTTATCTTAATATACATTGCTAATTAATTATAATCTCCTCTTTTGATTAATTAAATAAGTTTCATTAATTTATTTAATTACGTCATCATATTCTCCCATATTTAATTAAATGAATAATATTTAATTAATTGAGTTTCATAAATTTATTTAATTATGTCATCATATTCTTCCATATTTAATTAAATGAATAATATTTATTTAATTAATTATTCTACCTTATGGGGTTTGGGGACCTAGCTCAGCTGGCTTCCTATTGCAAGGGTTGGTCACAGGTCTAGTCTCCCCACCCTATGGTACCGAGGGCGGTCATGCCAGACTCGGGTCATGTTAAAAGTTTACCGTGCACTGCATTATATATGGGGTCATGCTACCCGATCTCGTAGTCTAAAAAATAAAATAAAATTATTCTACCTTATCATCTAAAGTGTCTCCATTAATTAAGTATTCTACCTTCGCATCGAAAATGACTCCATAAATTGAATAATTCATTTGATTCACATACACACACTTCCTCCACAAAATAAAGAATTAATTTAATAATTGATTCTTCTATTTGAGCACATGTCTCCTACATTTTCAATTAAATAATCTCATGAATAATTCTCTCCACTCCTAACTAACACTCTCTCTCAGTTCACTCAGCTAATTGGTTTGTCACCTCTTTCTAACTCACACACTCTAATCAATCAAATCACTTAACTATTCAATCAACCTCCCATAGAACTAGTTGACTAATCAATCAAATCACTTAACATTTCAATCAATCTTTCATGAAAATCACTTAACTGCTCAATCAGGTCTTTACACTCAATCTGTACCATTCGAATTCATATCAATATCGACCATCGAATTTGTAAATCTTCTATAAAAGAAGCCTTTTTACTCCATTTTTTGGTAATTGAAATCTTCAAAATTTTCTTGTCATAATACTTATAGGTGAATATTGCATACTCACAATCTAAGGGAATTTGAGCATTTCAAAGCAAAGTTGAGAAGGATAATGGAGATGAATCAAGAAAGCATGGGAATTAGGTGATATTGTTCTATGTATTAAATTCTTTTGATTGCATTGTAGTTCATTACAGATTTGGGAAATCTTTGCATAATAGGCAATTTTGTGATTGTTGTTGTTGTTTATGCATCTTTATTCTTGTTCATTTTCCCTTATCACATAAACCTTAAATCAAAAGGGTAATCCGCTAGGTCTAATGGAAAACTTCATGAGACACATAAAAGGAACTATAGGAAACATTTTAAAATAACCCTAAATAATGAAAGTAAAAACTAGTTTTCTACTTTCTAGCTATAACCTAAGGATACATAGTTCACATTCTTAAACAATCATTAAGCATTGGATATAATACTAAGCTATGATCAGGAAATTAAATACCATTTCAAAAATTCCTCTTTACCAAATCCAATAGTATTTTTCCAATAACTACCTGAAGATAATATATACCCTATAATCTTCATTTACCCTAATTATTGACGAAATTGGTGAATTAATAATTAAGGAAAAAAAATTCTAGAACACTAAATAATTTAATCACAAAATTAAAACAACTCATATATGATTAAGACATTTAAACTTAAATAATTAATGAGTCTACATTCCAAATTAATTCATAGAAAAATCTTCAAAGTCTAATTCCTCAATAATGACTTTTAAACTAAGAATGTTTACTTATAATTTAATCTTTTATCTAAAAAGGATACATCTTGAGTGCTAAATAAAATACTATAATCACAATATAATAATTCAATAACAAGTCTGAATACCTAAAACATTTAATTATTGACTTACAAAAGTAAAACTACTTACAAAATTAAAACAATATGGTTTCCAAAATGACATAAAAATATATTTTTGATCCAATTATAATACTATTTTCATAAACATTGTTTTTCACTAATGCAAAAGGAATTTTTTTTCTAAACAAAAGTAGTTAATTTCACTAACAAAAAACTAATCTATAACCACTTTCTTTTTTTCTTTTTAAACACCTATCTCTCTCATTTTTTAAATTGTTTGAGGAATAGAAATTCAACCAAGTTACAAGAAATTGTTATTGAATTTAATATTTTTCTCACTATGGTTTTTTTTAGATTATAGCTTTTATAATTTCTCCTCCATATTTTCAGGTACAAAATTGTTTATATTCATCAAAAATAAACTTTTTTGCAAGTTAAAATTTATATAATTATATATATGTAATGGACCATTAGATTTTATGGTAACCTAAGAAAACCCTAGATTTTATAGTAACCTAAGAAAACCCTAACTTCTAAGAAAGAGGAAACAAACTTGGATTTTTATTTCATTTTCTCATATGTTTGTGTTGTAGGTTTGGAAAGGGTAAGGATTTTAAATAAACACATTTCATCTCTCTTGGATTAGATATTATTTCATGAAATTCTTACTTCTACTTCCAAATTCATTTGTCAAAATATTTTTTAGTTTTGAAAAAGATGATAGTAATGTTTTAATTATAACTTCTAATAGGTTTATTGGGTTGATCCAATTTTTGAATGTCATACCAATCTATATAATATAAAAACCATTTAAATTTATCTCCTAATTATTTTTTTATCAATTTGTGTGATAAAAATGTAATTTTTTTTAATGATAAATTATTATTATAAAACAAGATTTTGATGTTTTGTTAATAACTTATAATTGGTGATTTGGGTAAGTAATATTTTTAATATTTTTTTTTGAGATAAATAATTGAAAAAATTATTAAATTATATACTTCAATTATATTTATCATTTTTATTGATCAAATATATAATGCTACTTTAATACAACTCATTGTTTGACATAGGGGCAGCACTATTATAACCATAACTTTTGATTAATATGTTACATTGGTGGTTGTTGTTGCACCAAAATATCGACCCGTCAATGCCTGATACAACTGCCAGATTAATGTAAGATCCACAAGAGGCAGCTAATCCATGTCGCAAACCCAGGCATTGTGCTGGACAAGGAAGACCAAGGGACACACCATCTTGCAACAATCCCCCCAACACAAGCAAGTGATTTGAACTTATGACCTCAACTCTGATACCAATTGTTGCATTGGTGGTTGTCGTTGAACCAAAAGATCAACCTATCAATGCCCGATATAACTACCAGATTTATGTAAGATCCACAAGAGGTGGTTAAGCCATGTCACAAACCCAAGCATCGTGATGGACAAAGAAGATCAAGTGACACACCATCCTGCAACATAATCAAGTGGATTAAATTAATTCAAACATAAAAATACTTAATGAGAAATACATTTAAATTTTTTCCAAAACCTTCTCATATAGTTACAACTAAATTCAATTTAAAAGTCTACAATAATGATAACATAAAGGAAAATAATGGATAGATTAAATGTGCATTATGGAAGATAATGAATACTCTACAAAATTATTTTCTTTCTTTTTGTGTTTACAATATAATCTAGTACAAACCATATATATCTATTACATTGAAACCATAGTTACAATTATTTCAAAAATATTTTAATATTTCACCATTACCATAATGGTAATAGGTATCTTCACTTGTAAATTATAACATGGTTATCCATTATAGTCTCCATAAGCACATAGACCTAAAAAAACCAACAAGAAAAAACACTTGGGCCAATGAAATCCTCACCAAACCATATATTTTTAAATCCAACCCATCCCTGAGAAAAAGGGGTCACATAGCCAAATCTAGGTTCATTCACAACATAATGCAATCCACATAAAACACATAGCTTCTTCTCAATCAAACATGTCATTCACATTGCATATTTACAAGTTTATTTCACATTACAATAATAACCCATTAAAAATTATAATACAAAGGATTCCTCTTGGAATCCTTAATAGGGGGAGTGGGGACTTAACCAAAAATATGGGAAAATATATCTCCAATGTATTATGCATTTGATATTCATAATTCTCTATTTTCATTCACATTTGAACACAACCCTCCATTCATGAAAGCTCCTTATTCCTCCAACATAATCACATAATGGATACTCTTATCCATGAGTAAAAAATGAGCGTACTCATACCATAAAATGTAAACCGCCATATGAGAGCCACACCCACTCAAACCCCCAACATAAGGAGGACAAAACTCTCTCAAGAGAAGGTCTATACCACCCACCAAAATAATTAAAACACATAGAAATCCTTAAAAAAATTAGAACACTCAAAACCCATCATTATACCGCAAAATGTTCACACATTTTCATTTCTCAAGAATACACACAAAATGTAAAAACACTGTAACATTCATATGTGCATTATCACAAAAACTATCAAGAGGGAATAGACCCTACCTTTGAAATTCTTTTCAAAAAAAGGTTGAAATTAATGAAGAATCCTCTATCCTTCTCTTTTCATCCCCTTCTTACTCTTCCCTTCCCAAGATTCCTCTCTAAAATACAAAAATCCCCCTCTTTCCCAAAATAAAGGAGAATCTTCCTCACAAAACCATCCCAACCAACTCTCATTTTTGTCACTTTTGAAATAGGGTAAATTAAAGGTCCTTAAAAACATTAAAAAAATGTTTTTAAGGTCTAATCAATCCTTTACCCCTATGCCTAACACCTAGGATCAATTATATTTTATGAAAACTTAATTTTATGTTCATAAAATCATATGAACTTCCAAAATAAAATATCATAACAATTTATAAAATTTAAAGAAAAAATTTCCTCACATTTAAACAATATCATAAAATACATTAAAAAACACACATAATCACAATTTTCACAACACTTAAACACAAGATCATAATTCCTCCATATGAATTGAGATTGGTAATCATGGAGAAGATCATAGAAGACTAGTTATGTGACCCCCAACATCCACTAGCCATTTACCTGCTCACTCAACTAGAAGTGTCAGTATTCAAGAGATAATAATAGTTGAAGCATCTATATTTATTCCTAACACACATCAACCTTTAAATTTTTAATCCAATTATCATTTTTAATAATTAATCAAAAATCACATATTAAATTATAATAATTTATAAATCTATCATAGATGAACCATTAACTCATTAAATCATACCTCAATAGACAAATACTTGTACAATCATATAAGGTAAACCATCTGAAAAATATAAGATAACTATAAATTGCATTAATCAACTAAGTTTCATTACCTAATCAAGATCCAATAACAATCAAGACAACCCACATAAGCATAAAAACATAAATCATGTCTAAAGAAACTAAACTATCATACACAAAGATCCTAAGTAGTACAATGATATAAATAAAACATCATGCAAGAGTCAACACAAATGGGGTCTCACATTCTCCCCCCTAGGAAAGGAATTCCTCTTAGAAGTCCTTCAAAGTGAATAAATTACCCTACTGTGTGGTCCATGAAGTAAGGTTCTCAAACCTATAAGAGATACTAGATTATTATTTTTATTATTTTTCGACTCAATCTTTTAAAATTATCCTTAACCAACTCTTATTTTAAGAAGGAACCAACTAATACTTAGATAAGTTTTCTTTATAACTAGTACAATTTATGCTCACATTTTTTTTTTCCATTTCTTTGATACACATCATACATAAGGAAGTATATTGTAGGAAAAAATAAACTAGTAATGCCCATAAAATTAATCCATAAAAACTATCATGTCTTATTAGTCCATGAAAATAAAATTTGGTTACTCTAAAAAACTACATTGCTATCAACTAATATAGATGATGACATCCCTTCATGATTATCACTATCATTCCCAAGTAATGTATACAACACATTGTCAACTAGCTACAATCATTAATAAATTTAACCTTAAAAAGATTCACCACAAATGTATTTCATGGAAACAAACACTAATAACTTGTACTAATCCATATTAATTATACTAACAATAGAGTCATCTAAAATGTATGTTCTACGTAATAATCTTTATGCTCTCCTCATATAAATAAGAAAACTTTAATTAAATATTAGTTTGTTTTAGTCAAGGATATGTAAATATAGGAGTAGTTGAAACCTTAAAATCCATTTTAAAATCTTTCTTTTTATAAACATAAAATAGATCACATATTTATTTTCTATCTCTAAGTTGTATCTCAATCATTCTTATTTTTAATAATTTTCAGGCTCAACTGCACCACAATAGAAACTACATTTCCATCCTAGAAATTTCTTGAATTTTTTCTTATATATGGAGATAAGAGTATACAAGGAACCAAATAAAATATATTATAACAACATTTAAGAAATGATGAGACAACTCAAAATTTGCTAGGTAAATCAAGGTCTCTTTAACTTTAGAAACAATCACAAAGTGAACAAGGAAGATGTGAAAGGGATTCACTACTCCCGAGTCCCAAGATGAATGGGGTCTAAAGGGAGTGAATTTCCTTGGTCACCTTAATGACATGGACTCAAGTAAAAAAGTTCAAGATGGAAGAGATTGCAAAAACGTACTTAAAACAAAGTTTCCCAAATGATCATAGGCAAAGGACTTCAAGGATTGAAAGCACAGATTGTGAAGATTTATAATACAAGAGGATAAGCTCTTGGCCAAAGAACATCTCTGTAGAAGTAGGATGATAGTGCAGCACGCTGTGATCTTAGGGATGCGCTAGCATCTTGTACAAGCAGAGAATTAAATCCTTTGTACAAAACTAAAGAATCTACTAACTATTCAAAATCCAATGTCAATTTAATCTACCAACTTAATAGAAAGAAAGAATGCAAGTACATGGAAAAGAGGTGAGATGATAACTCACAAAAGGTCTTATGCTTCAAAGCCTCTCACAAAGCTTCACTCGAGCAACCTGCACACAAGGTGAATAATTAAAAATATTGGGATTGTTATGGGGCTTGCCTCAGTCAAACCCCCATTTTGATGTTTCCACCTCCACGGACAACCAAATAGATAGAATTTATAAAAGATACATAGTAAAGTAGACACAATGAGTAATAAAATCAAACCCTACTATGAAGGAGAACCTATATCATGAAATAGACAGCTAAGTGATAAAAGAAAACCCCACTATGGAGGAGAACCCATATCATGAGATATAGACACAATAATATATGCTAGAAAATAGAAAAGAAAATAAGAGAGCATTATCAACAGTTTGTGACTCCCTCTTATCTTGATAGATGTGACATTGAGCACTTACAAGAGAGCTTTGGCTATTGGTGAGACTTCAATTTGGTAGAGCTTCATTGTAGAATCATGATGTAGAAGAGAAGAGCAAGTTTGAGTGAGTCAGAGTGAGAATCCATACAAAATGAGAGTTTTGTGAAGCATGGGTGGGAAGAGCTATTACACTTGGAATTCTACCACAACGACACATGTCATGAGAAAAGATTCTCGAGATTCCTCATTTGAACTCATAAAACTCAGGGACGCTAGCATGTCATGTGGATGTTCACACACTGTGTAGGTTTCCAACTCACAACTTTACAATAAATGAGGTGGTATACTATTGATGCTTCATCATTACCCCATATGGAGTTGGAATCGTGAAATTATGACTCATAAGGTTTTTTCATAAATGCAGCTAAGTGCCATAAATGCAGGGGGGGAAATGCACAAATATGAAATTTCCATGAGGTACAATTTTATGACATTACATTTTTCCCCCACTTTAGTGAGCCAATTTTGGAGAAAAACCAACTGCACTAAAGTAGAAAAGAAAACATTAGTAAAAGCATGAAAATTTTGAAAAGTTTATGGATTTCCATGCCAAAAGGATATTATAGAGGCTACAGAGGTTGAGTAGGAATATACTAATGATGCCCAAGCAATTGAGTTCTACATGAAACCACAACATTAGATGTGAAGTTTCATTCTACTAAACTCAAATCTAGGTTAGTTCAAAAATTGGAAGAAGCTACCACAAGAAGAATGCTTATGAAAATTTTGGTGGTTCAAAAGAAAAATATGATGAAGAGGTGAGTGTATGCCCCCTCCTATTTTTCCCCTAGCTAGGTGGGCTGAAAATGGGAAGAATGGAAGGACCACGTCTATCAAGAAAAATGGTCCAAAAATGACCTATATATACCTGGGAGGGCCTGCATAAGAGCCATTTTCACTATTCACCATGAGCATATTATTGACTTTTGTGAGAGAAAATTTAGAAAAATGTCTCACAGATGTAATTACGTGGACCCCAAGATCAAGGAGCTATGCAGGTCCATAATCGAGGGCAGAAAGATCAATGAGGTATGAGGTATCTGACTCTTTCTTTTCATTTTGGCATTTTTTGTGATTTTTCAACTCCATAATAGTGTATGCATTTGAGTGGTGTGGGGGCGTCCATCCTACAAACTGTCATCCCAATAGTGTATTGGAAGCCCCCTACTGTGCTAGCATCCACCATGGGCACTGTCATCCAAGAAGCTTCCATGGAAGTTGACCTCAAACACCAACATGTCACATAGATTTCTATGTGATGCACCTCTGTCCCAGAGGTCAACATAGAGAAAAATTTGATGTAGAAGTTAGAATTTTATAGTGTAGACGAATCTAACATAGATTTTATTACTTTTTGTAGGATTGGCCTGAGAAGCTAGATCACAGTGGTTGACATGTGCTTCCTACACTTCGAGACTAAGCCACACAAATGCATCCTGATGAGCGGGACCATCTTTGACATGTGGGTCTATGGTGTGCCTACACCTTACCAAAGATGCTATACCATCCACCACTTCTCATGGAACTCATGGAGACCCAGGATGCAACTGCATCCTCATTCCACCTGCCCACATGAAATATTACATTCATGTTCGAGGATATGTATTGGATCACCAGCCTCCCCATTTGTGGATGATGAGTGGCTTATGATGATACATGGTTAGCTTGAGAGGCCCTAGAGGGACAATGTATTGTGTCAGGCATACAAATCCAATGATACCACCAGCCACATCTACATACAATGGTTTGAGCAAGGATGTGTGGTGATCCCACTTATCCAGAGGGTGATGGTAGTCATGGTCACCCTTCGAGTCACTATGGATGGGAAAGGCTCTCACCTCCATGGGGGCCTTGTCCATACCATCCATGAGATGGAGGAGCAATAGACCATTTTTTCTTGGGACCGCAACATGCTCTGCCACTTATACCATGAGTTAGGGTGTTATGTACACTATAATTTTTCCAACCTCATAGCATGTATGCTCCTGCAAGTGTGGTATTTTTCATACATCACAATTACCTATCCAATAAGGTTTCCCTAGGGCATAGTCCCTGTTACACCGATGCCCCACATATACCCATTGGTACACAACTAGAGATTTGGAGACCTTAAGTTTTGGAAATTATAAAAATAGATACTTCATGGTCCCATGAGGTTAGATGGTGACCATATAGAGGCATGTGATGGACCACAAATAGGTGGAAACTATGGCACATGCAACGTGATCATCTCCTAGTAGCGGTGCACCGACTATATTATAGTCCCTTATTATTGGTACAGGGTCGTCGGATATTTTGGGATTTTGTAGACAATACCTTGACTCCCCCCTCATTCATCTGATCGACGAGGAGCACTAGCAGACTAGGTGATCATTGTCATCCAACTGTAGCAAATTTTTGTTGCCAATGACAATGGGTTGAACAATGACAATCAACCCCTGATGTTGATAATCAATGATGTTGGGGTCGTCTGCAGCCATAGAGCATGGTGAGCGACAATGGGTCCCTCCGTAGTTTTCCCAACATAGGATTTTGGTGCATAGGGGAAAGGTGGTGGAGGAGGAGAGGACCACAGTGATAACAGCAATGAAGAGGAGGGTGAGGTGATGGATAGAGCAATAGAGAGGCCAAGATGGCAATGGAGGCTTTCATCCCCCAACTGTTGTCCCAGTCTCATTGTCTTTATTTTCAAAATTCAATGCCATTCCTATAGTAGTAGTGGCAGCCACAGTAGGTGTAGGTCCATGCATCGTACCTCCTCTAGATCCACACTAGTAGACCGAGGATCCACATGTAAGAGTGATTTATGCTAGTTCCTTTCAGTACTTTTTGTTATAGTTTTATTTCATATATATGTATCCTCATATTTTGTGTATATCATCTGGTACTGACAACATCTACTACTCTATGGTTGCAGTGGACACACAGGAGTGGAGCGCTTTCATTAGGCGATGTGTCTTTGAGGTGGTCCTGGGCATGCCAGTCTAGGAGAGTATCATCGATGCGTACAAACTAGCTTCAGTGAGGTGACATGCCCATTTATTTGAGCCTGTTGTGTAGTTGAGGACAACATACAAGGAGGCATGGGTGGAGGTCATGCAAAGGACCACCGATGTTATCATTGTGATCGAGGAGTGATACCAATAGGCAGTTGAGCTTCGCATTGTCCTTACTAAATGAGATCGGGCTAGGATGTGGGCAAAGAGTGATGAGAGGGCACGTGATGCCCTATAGATCCAACTCGATAACCTCGGTGGGTAGGCAGTAGTTGTGAGGCTAGTTATAGATCCCTAGATACAATAACTTTAGGAGTTGTGATAGACCCAAGAGTAGGAGGCACGACTACAAATGGAGGCTATGAAGCTTCATGGAGAGATACAAGGACTTTGATCATGTTTATCAGTGTCACGGTCACATCAATTGCATTCCATCATATCCATCCAATCTCAGCCACTATCATCGCCAGGACCAGAGGGCTCAAGGAGCCATGCACCTAGAGGCTCAAGGCCCATTTTATATATGTGTCAATTTTTTTTTGTACCGATGACACTATTTTTTATAGAATTAATTTGAAGTATAGACATATACAAATATACATGCACCACATTTTGATACAGTGGTGTGATACATGTACATAATACACACACAAGAAAGAACACCCAGATTATAATTTTTATAAAGTGATCATTGATAAGCTTGGAGATGATCGAGGGCCTACAATCGGCGCTCGTCGAGCAACTCAAGTTGATGCAAAAACTTAGCACAATAAGTGTCATCATCAATTAATCCTCTAAAGGAAACTCACAAAGATATAATTTCCAACTCTAAAGGCATGATAGCCTTGACACCATACATAAGGTTATACGGTGTTATTCTAGTCATCATATGAACACTCATGCAATAGGCCCACAAGGTGTATGATAATTGAGTATGCAAATCTTTACCATGCTTATTTACTATTCTTTACAGAATTGACTTTATTTTTATTAGATGCTTCAGCTTGACCATTAGACTGAGGATAGTATGGTGTAGAAAAGAGATGTTGAATGTGAAACTTCTCCAATAATTACTTCACCTCTTGGTTTTTAAATGGAGTACCATTATTAGAAACAAGGGTAGAAGGCGATCTAAAATGAGAGATGATATTATTTAGAAGAAATCTATTGATTGCTTTAGCATTCATAGATCGAAGTGGAATAGATTTGACCTATTTCATAAAGTAATCAGTAGTAGTAATGATGAAGACATGTCCTCTAGAAGAAGGAGATGATATTTTGTCAATAATATCCAACCCCCATATTGCAAATGGCCAAGGAGAGGTTTGATTTTGAAGTTCTTGAGCAAGAGAATGAATGAGATTGCTATGTTTTTGAAACTATGAATACTTCTTGACAAATGAAAAAGGATTCCTTCTCCATTTTTATCCAAAAGTATCCTATGTGAATCAATTTACACACCAAGGATTTACCACCAAAATGTCCACCCCTAGAGCCTGAATGCGATTTTTGAAGGGCAAGGGGTATTTCCACCTTAGTGATACATCGAAGAAGAATACCATTAAAATATTTCTGATAGAGGACATCTGATGATATAATGTATTAGACTATTTTTTTTCTTTTTTGAGTGTGAGTGTTCTTCGTCACATCATCGGGAAAATTTTCAATCTTCATATAATTATAAATATGAGAATACCATTCCCTCGAATCCACATAAGCACATACTAAAGCATCAAATTCAGGTTGATTTGAGATGGAAATAGAGCAAAAAATATAGACCACAAAGTTGTACTCTTCTATGCCTTCATTCGAAGATACAAGGGAGGCAGAAATCACCATTGCATCTACATGTTGATTTTCTCTCCTAGGAACACTATCTATTGTAGAATAACAAAAATGATCAGCCAAGGATAATGCCAAATCTTGATACTGAGATAGATTATTCTTCTTGGATTGATACATCCCTGTAATATGATTTACAATAATTTTAGAATCACCATGTATGGGAAGATGTTTGATTTTTAATGTTATCATGGTACACAAGCCAATGATAAGGGGTTTGTACTCAACAATTTTTTTAGTGCAATGAAATTCTAATCTAAAGGATAGAGGAATCGGCTTACCTTCGAGTGAGATTAAAACTACACCTACTTTGGAGCCAACTTGACATCTCGATCCATCAATGTACATCTCCCATATGGGTTCATAATTTGTTGCAAAAATTTCTTCATCCAAAAATAAATCCAGATTAGGGAAGGAGTGATGTTAGGGATCTTCTACCAATTGGTTGGCAATAGCTTGACCCTTAATTTATTTTTAAGTTATAAACTTGATGTTGAACTTGGAGAGAAACATTACCCATTTTGCCAGCCTTCCCAAAAGATAGGTTCTAGTGAACATATGTTTTATAAGATCACTTTTTACAATGATGCGAGTTTCAATAGGAAGAAGATAATGTTGTAACTTTTTCATTGCAAAAATGAGAGCAAGACATTATTTCTCCATGGAAAAAAAGTGATTTTCATAATCAACAAGAACATGGCTAATGTAGTAAACCAATATTTCTTTGCCATCATCATCATGTTGAGCTAACAAAGTTGCTAAGGAATGAGGTGATGTAGAGATATACAGCAAAAAGGGCTATCTTTTATAGCTGACATTAAGATAGGAGGATTGGCTAGATAACTTTTGATGGACTCAAAAGCTTTTTTTCACTCATCGTCCCATCGAAAGCGAACATATTTCTTCAATGAACAAGTGAAGGGAAGGGTGTGATCAACCAACTGAGCTATGAATCTATGAATTGCTTGAATCTTCCCTTATAGACTACGTAGTTGATAGATGTTCATAGGTGGAGGCATGTTCATAATTGAATCAATCTTATTTGTATCAACTTTGATTCCATGGTGAGAAATGATAAATCCTAAAATTTTGCTAACGTTAACATTGAAAACACACTTAAGAGGATTCAATCTCATCTTATAGAGTCAAAGCCTTTCAAAAATAAGAATATTTTCCATGTGATCTTGAAAATTTATAGACTTAGCCAAGATATCATCAACATAATATTCTAGAACTTTGTGAATGAAATCATGGAATATTATGGTCATTTACCATTGGTAAGTTTCTCCTACATTATTTAACCCAAACGACATGATCACATAATAAAAAGTACCCCAAGGGGTAGTGAAGGTTGTCTTATACTAATCCTTTTGGTTAATACGAATTTGGTTGTAGCTGGAGAATCCATCCATGAAGGACAACAAGGAATGGCCTATAGTCGAGTCTATAATCATATCAATGTTAAGCAATGGAAAATCATCCATAAGAGAATCCTTATTGAGATCATGAAATTTAATGCAAATGAAAATATAACCATCAAGTTTTCTAACAACGATAATATTTGATATCCAATCCGAATAATCAATAGGATGGATAAAACCTGCTTTTGACGGCTTCTCTATCTCAATATTAACAAACAATGCAACCTTGGGATTCATCTTTTAGATCTTGTGTTTCACAAGCTTAGCATCGAGACATAGAACGATATTGTGAACCACTACCGACTCATCAATACCAATCACTTTTCAATTTTAATTACCATTTCAGAAGATTTGGGATCCATAAAAAACATCAGTAGTATCTCTTTAAGGAGAGAACTATGGTCTTTAGGATGGGAAATAGGAACATCATCATCCACATTAGATAAATGAGCATCCTCATCCATGCTCAAAATAGATTCTCCACAGTACACTTGTTTATGAAAGCGGTATGAGAATCATTATTTATGATGATAAGAAGGCAAATGAGTGTAGAAACCTAAGAATTATTCTAGTGCTTCCCCTTAAGAGAAGACATCTAGAGGAAATTTTTTATAGTCTACTTTACTCTCAATCAGCTCGAGATGAACTAGACTAAAAGGTTTGACAAAAATCATATTGGAACTCCACCATGGTTTCCACCAAAACTGTTCAAGAGAGCAACCAAGCCCCAAGTTACGTTTACGAGGTATACATTATATAGGGACTTGAATTCCTTTTTCGTTATTCCCACAACCTTTACGTCCATAACTATATTTAGAAAATAGTTTATAACTAGGGTCGTGACGATTTTACAAATCCTAAGAAGGAGTGGATCAACATAGAGAGCATCACTCCACCAATGAGTATCATACTCATCTACAATATCACAATCATCCTTCTTGATGGGACTACAAGCAATAGCTTCCTTAATATAAGTATGATTATCTTCCTTAGAAAGGGTACAATCATTTTCCTTGATGGGATCTTGGTCACTTTTTCCTATAGGAGGGCAGTCATTTTTCTTGACAGAGGTACATGAAACTGTTGGAAGGTCAAGGTGGATAGGGTCAACTTTTTATTCTCTAATAAAGAAATTAGAAAATTATAATGAACCCCAATCATCACTAGGACATACATTTGATTCAAAAGAATGGGTAGACTTAGGATTCCTCGCTTCAAGGTGATCTTCCTCAAGGACAACCATCTCAAGGTCAGCCTTTAAAATAGGCACTATTGAAGAGCATGTCAATGCATCATAAGATAATGATGGAATACAATTTTTAAGAGTGGAAACAACCGAGGCCTGACCAGTAGCTGCCAGCTCACAAAGGTGTATAGCATTAGGATTAGCCTTGATTGTAATCACTTCATTATTAGAAACAAAGTTTATACAATGATTAAAGGTGGAAGCTACATATCCCAAAGCATGAATTTAAGGTCTTCCCAAGAGAATATTGTAAGCTAAAGGACCAAACATAACATAAACCAAGGTGGGTAAGGTAACGGGTCCCAACCTCAAAGGAAAGATTATCTTGCCTAGGGCTTGATGACCATCATTATTGAACCCATGAATATACAAAGAAGAAGTAGCTAGAGAAGAAGAATCAATTTGAATCTTAGGTAATATATCTATGCTACATATGTTAAAAGTTAAACCAATTTTAACGAGAGCACACCTAATACCGATATTATTTATATTAACTATAATCATTAGAGGATTTATTTTATTTTGTACTTCTAGAGGTGGGAGTTCTTGTAGGTAGAACATAAGATTTAGTGAATCTACACGAATATGAGCCATCGACGAGTTAACATTTTTTAGCCTACTGGAAGAAGGCAAGATGATCTTTTGTGAATCCTCCTAAAGCATACCTTGATAAACCAAAGCAGACTGAAGCAAATCCTATAGTGAGATCTTGGCAGGAGTAACATGGAGTTGCTCAACAAGATCATAATCCCCATGTTCTTTAGTTGTAAGTTTAGGTTCCAAAGGAAGGCTTGGTTGAGAAGGTGGTAAAGAAGTAGGAATAGAAGCGGGTTGATTCAAATTCTATTGATTTATTCTAGTATTATACGTATTTCCTACGACATTATAGGAGGAATCTGTAGCTTTTAAGAATCTCGTGTAAAGGTTTGATGAGTCCTTAGAGACTGGAACCCCATGAATATAATGAATCCTCTTAGGATAAGTTCTAGCCAGATTCAAGTAAACGATGGGTCGCTTAGGCCTTTGAGGCACCACAGAGATGGTCACTATATTCATAGATTCTTTGACTTGTAAAGAGGAAGTAGGAAATTTTGATAAAGAAGTTTGTTCAAGAGATCTATAGATATGATGAGATGCCTCTAGAAAATAATCCAATGCATCATCTAGCATATCAAAATCATCCTTAGAAAAAGAATTATCAAAAGCATTAAAACATTGCAGAAAAAGATCTGACATGATTCCTTTCACGTCAGGTTCACCAAAATGTGAAGGAGGGGATTCACTACTCCCCAATCCCAAGGAGAATAGGGTCTAAAGGGAGAAAATTTCCCTTGATCACCTCAATGAAATGGACTTAATAAACAAAAGTTCAATATGAAAGATATTGCAAAAATGTAGTTAAAATGGAGTTTTTTAAATGACCATAGATAAAGGTCTTTGAGGACTGAAATAGCAAATTGTGGAGATTTCTAAGACAAAAGGATAAGCTATAGTCTAAAGGACATCTACGTGGAATTAGGATAGCATGACACAATTTCATCTTAGGATGCGTTGGCATCTCGTAGTGGCAAATAACTAAACCCTTTGTATAAAACTCAAAGAATCTACTAACTATTCAAGTAAATGGAAAAGAGGCAAGATGATAACTCACAGAAGGTCCTATGCTTTGAATCCTCCTACAAAGCTTCACTCAAGCAACCTACACACAAGGCGAATGATAAAAAATGTTCAGGTTGTTTTG
>VDFB02190352.1:0-15352 GCA_007258455.2 Sequoia sempervirens
CATTCTCCTCATGTGCCATAACATTTAAACCATGGTTATGCTCAAAAGAATGACTGCTGTCATAAAAATTGGAATTCTTATTACGGCTGATAATAACTTCTTTAGCACTGAAAGTAACATCAAGAGCTTCTGCTATACTATCATCAAGATGTAAGACCCTCTCATCTTCATCCGCTTCAAATCTTTCCCTCTTATCTTGCACTTGCTCCTCAACGAACAAGAAGGGCCTTAACTTATCCTCACACTATTCGAAGACACTATGCATAAAATCACTTGTATCTAGACATAACACGTGATCTTGCCTACGAACAGCTAGAAGTAAGGTCAAGATAGGCTGAGAGATGTCATCACTGTCATTAATAATGGAAGACATAATAGCTCCCATGTAGTCTTGAATAGATTTTCCATGACTCTCACTAATAGAATCCAAGAACAAATGGAACATCTGCAAAACAAGATCATGATAACCATAATCGATCATGACAATGCACGATCTCACCTGTGCCATCAGCTCAAGAGTTTTGGTCCTCTTTGCAAAAGGAGGACTGCTAATATCTCCTATCCAAACCAAACTGTCAACAATCAACTGCAATACTTCAGTCATTGTGCCAACATCATAGGGAATCGGAGGAGCTGCGATCCTCATAATCTGACCAATGCAAATGGCAACAATGAGCCTAATCTCGTTGTCGCTGTGTCTCAAATACTTAAGCTCACCCAATGTAGTCACTGTTGGTGTCATAGCAATTTGTAACAATGAAGAAGGTGACTGCCCAACCAAACTTAAGCATTCTTCCAGTTGTCTCAACGTGACCAAAGTATCTTACACAGATTTAGGTTGACCGCCAAGTTTGGTACCCCGTTCATAAAGAATTCTAGCCAACCACTTTCTATCTCCTGATACTAATTCTATGTCACTGTTTGAATCCATAATTAAAACTCATTGGAAAAAACAACGAAATTGAAAATAAAGAGTGCTGATCACTCAAATGATGCAAGATGTGTACTCACTAAATATTGATTAAACCCAACAGGATGGCAGGAAACCACTCTAATACCACTGTAATGTCCCACCCCAGGTGGGCACTTACTAACTGAATTTCTGCCTTGAGAAATTTGCTTGTTTTTGTATGGGTTTGGTTTTGTTTTGATTTTGAATGAGATAAATGCTAGGAAATAAATAGAAGTGCAAATAACATGTATAAATTCCAAAGTAAAGAAATATAATCAAATTGAACATCAACCTTCAAATTTGATTCCAACATAGTTTTGCAAATACAATATAAATATTCAAATCAGATCATTATTTTTGTTGGCATAACAACTAACACCTCTGGAGTGCAAGTTGGTACGGACAGCTATGCACACTACGCAATGAGTGCTCTTCAAATTAGGAGGGGAAGCTCCCTCGTTGTGCTTGACAAAAGTGCTTTGAAAAGGAAAGTAAACTAAACTATATCCTGTCTTTTTGTCTCAGCTGTAGAGGTACAAGGCTTTCACGAAAACTCTATACGTTGCAGCTAAGTATTTTCTGGTTTCGCTTAACTACAACTCACAAAACTAAGTAACTTAAACTATCCAATCCCCTTCAGAACTCAGAGCATGAGGAAACGGAGCAGGAATGATTATTTAACGTAAGCCGGGTACAGACTCACAACGTGAAGGAAAGGTGGCACAACTATCTGCTTGTCTGAATAGGCTTATTGGAAACAACAATATACGATAAACTAAGTACAGATTCTCATCTTGAAGGCAAGGTGGCACATCTATCAGCTCAATCTGAATAAGTTTATTATTCACACACATCCTGCGATAGCCAAATCTGATTCTCAACTTGAAGGAAGGTGGCATCTATCAACTCAATGCGAAGACAAGTTTATTGAAGACACAAAGCAGTCGATCTAACTAAGGAAAAGAATTCACCATTATAGTGCATATGAAACCCAAGTGGCATAATAATTCATCACAATAGTAAATACTCATGGACAGATACAAAACAAGCAATATTGAAAGCAAGGTAGGCGCAACATATATTTCTCTCTCATGCAAAATTTATGTACAAATGAGCAAAGCTCTTATTTATAGACATCAAAAGGTGTAGGGAACCCTAAAATCACCTTGAGTCAACTACAGTCTTGCAATGCATGCAAGATTTATTGCTAAACCCTAATAAAGTAAACTATATAGTTAACTGGAAAACTACCATCAGTTAACCGATACAATTAATCTAAAACTGGACAATGTGCAAGCATGCACGTCCTTATTGAAAGCAAGTTAACTAGAACACTATCATCAGTTAACGTAAACCCTAAATGTAACTCCAAGTGAATAAAGCTAATCTTAGAATAGATATGCATGAGATGAGACAGCGAGTTAACTTGAGAAGGTAATGCCAAGTTTAACTCCGGTGTATAATGTCTATTTTGAGAGGTGGGAACTGAAGTCTACTGATCGTGATCTCGAGCAACCAATCCCTCAACGAGATTGTTAACTGCATCACTGTCTGGAGCTCTGATACTCTTTCAATATATCGCTTGTCAGGAACTTGAACAATCTTGGAAATCTTTGCACACTCAAACTAGCACCTCACTGACTTATAACTTTGGTGGCTCCGTAATTGAAGTGATGGCCACTATTTGTTCTGCAGCTTGATGTCTCTGACGTTTTTCCTTAATGAAAGAGTGTTGCATGACGAAACTACGAAGTTTGACTGCGCACACTCCGGTTGTGAGAAATGCAAATGAACTTGCTACACATGCAAAATTCCAATGGTATCAACCTTCTAAACTGGCTTTGGAAGACAATCGGCCATACGAAGCATGCAACCATATGGATTTGAGTAACTACGCCTGTCAACCCTTTGAAAGCACTTGATACAAATCGGTCTCAACTTTTCTGATGAAATCATGAATTAAGACCGATTTGGTCTTGAATTCAGTCTACGTGAACTGCACTTTGAAAAAATTGCCTGTTGACTTTGAACACGGCAATATTTTGACAACTTTTCTGGAAAGCTAAAAATAGCCCGTTGTGGCTAAAAATAGCTTATCAAAGGGTAATTTTCAACGAAAAATCTGAGATATGGGTTTTGTCCAAAAATAGATTCTAAGACAACCCAGATCGTCAGAAATGCGAAAATTTGACTTTTACTCGACCATGCAAAGAATTTTCAGTTGAGAAAATTAGAAACTCGGGAACTGATGCTCTGGAGTAAATTTCCCTGAAAATTTTTAGCACATGGGTTTTCTCGAGGAAGCTATTCTGAATCAACCCAGATGATTTGTTTTATCAAAATCTGCAAATTCTTCAAACATGCGAATGAATTTAAGACAAGAAAATGGAAGAAATTGAGAAGAAGAAAGACGTTTTTGATGTTTTCCTTTGCCAAAATCACCACTTTGCCTTGAAATTCGCTGATAATTCTGACTTGTATCTGCAAAGAAAGTGTTTTAATGTCTTCACCAATGATTGCTGATGATAAATTCTCCCAACTCTGAAGGAAATTCGGCTTTGCTTTGAAGAATTACGAATTTTCTCAAGCTGTGTGAATGAAATATGACGCCATGGTTGAATTAATAGAGCAAAATCGCACCATAATGTTGACTGCAAGATTTAAAACCTCAACTGAAATAGAATGATTCTGATTGGACCCCCTCTAGTTACATTGATACTAAGTCGAAGTCCGGAATAAAAATAATAAAATAAAATTCAGTTGCTAACCACATGCGAATTTCATCTAACAACACAAAAGGGACGCGAAAAATAGTTTATTGGACAAAATCGCCACCTTTCATGCTGGCATGTAATTTTAAAATCTAATACTATTTTATTTAGTTGACAAACCTCGTAAGGCATTTGAACTTGTCCGACGAACTTTACTGATTTCAAAAAGTCCTCATTTGATCTCATAGGCGTCCATTTGCTCAAGATATCATGTTTTTTATTAACTTCCTACTTTGTAGTTGACTACAAAGTTACAACTGGCCATCTTCGACATTGATTACTGGGTGACCAGATGATGTTGAGACTGAGCAAGTGTTTTCATTGCGAAGCTGTAATGTCCCCATTCTTTCGCGAGCATTAGAGTTTTTGGATTAGCCTATTATATCGATCCTCGTAGGCTAATGGTTCTAGATAGAGGGTCACTTGAACGGGCACTTGGGCGATAAAATGCAGTGTTGGTATCCCAAGTATGGTGACGTCGTGAATTTGTGCGTTTAGCGTGTTATTGGAGCTTAAAATGATGATCTTCACGATTTATTTCACTTCCTCAGGCTTAGGGACCACGTGTCTATTATTTAAAGGGGTCACTTTCTATTTTTCAGTTACTATTCATGGCTAAAGTTAAAAAAAGACATAACTTAAGTGAATAGTGTTTTGAATGAGAAATTATAAGAATGCAAGAAAAAGTATAACCCATTCATGTTATGATATGTTTTTGCGGACTGAAGATTGTGAGTGGGAGATTGTGGAAGAGGGAAAACTAGGGTTTGCTTATTTCAGTAGTGGGTAAGCCTGGTGGGGCTTTGTTCTTCATTTTCAAGCTTCTTGATGGTGTGAAAGACCACCTTAAAGTTGCAGATCAGAATTTGGATGCTTTGTTGGAACCATTATTTGCTGTTTGCAAGTGATTGGAGTCATCTTTTGGAAGGGTTTTTTGCTGCCATTGACTCCATTTGCATCTACGAAGGAGCTGTTCGCATTTTTGAAGGATTTGGGACTGTTTTTTTTGACACCTACAGCCAGCCGCCATACTTGAGGGTTTGTAGCAGCAAGAAGAAAAGAAACGCCTCTTTAAGGGAGCTGCTATCACTTCAAAATGGGGCGCCCTTGTTCTAGAAAGCCTTCCAATTCGTTTTTTGGTGGGAGAAACTTGTATTGCATGTTGTGTGAGCAATTTATTGAGGGCGGGTACTGTAGGAAAGCACTATTCACTGTGTTGTTTAGCTGTAAGTTAAATTATTGCATATGATGTATCTAGTTTTGAGTTCTATGTAAGTGATCTATTTCATGTACTCTCTAATGTAATGAAGAACTCTTATTTAGCTTCGAAATGGAGTATTATATTCGATGTATCTCAGTAGCTTAGTTATTTTGAGTTCCTATTGCATGTGTAAGCTTGTTAAAATTATAAGCATTATTGGCATCAAATACCAAAAACACAAAACACAACAAACAAATACCAAAACAAACACAAATCAGACCTACAAGCACGGTGAAATCATCGCAGCCGAGTGTCGGATCACTACAAAAGCCTGTAGAGCAAGGAAGAAATGTCTGCTGCGAGTCATCACTGCAAAATCCATCATTTAACACCTCAAAGAATTAGGCGCACTTGATTAAATTAATTTTCGGGTGTCAGACTTGGCCATTTCTCCATACTGCCATCTGACGCTTCAAATGATTGCTGACAATGAACGGTGAACCCTGCTCACTGGCTAACAAGCTTACTGCATGACTAGAGGTATTCCGCATCCAACGAATATACGCAAGGCATCTGAAAAGTGTATTAAGGACCCCAAAAGTAAAAGCGCCCCTGGCTTGAAAAGGCACGAACACCATTTTGACGAAAGTGCAACTCTCAACCAGATGCCCTACTTTGACCTCTGATATCAGGAGTTGGGATGACCTAATTCGAGCACCGTCTGTTTCTACGCGTAGCCAGAAGGACCTACGAGAGACGTCTCTGGAGGTGATGAAGCAAGAAAACTGCTTCTAAGACCTCAAATAGAAAGACGCCTTTCCCAAGATGGAATACACGACCAAATTGTAATGTCCCCTTCTCGAGCCTGATCTTTCCAGTGACCGTTGGCCTATTCCGGAGACCCGTAGGCTAGTCGGAAGGTAAAATTAGGGTTTCCTATTTTGAAGGATGCTCTTGCTCGAGGTTGGTTGTTTCAATGGCGGATTCTTTCTGGGTTTTCAGAGAGCTTCGCAGTGGTATGTTCTTCTTGGCATTCTGAGCATCTTCAGGAATTTACTATTTTTAGTAAATTCTATTTCTGGCAGTGAGCCGGTTGGTCTCAGCACAGTTGACTTTCCTCTTCAGTCGTCTCAATTGGGTTATTCAGTTTTTGGCTTCAGGATGCAGTTTCGGAGAGATAAGTTTATTTCACTTAAATAACATTATATTTTAATGTTATATTACCCTTGGCCTAGTCTATTGACTTCATGTTGTTTTGAAAAGTGGTCTTTTGAGGGTGGCGCCTTCATTGAAGATTATTTTATAATTATTAAGGTCAAATTAAGCCTTAAGTGGGACGCCTTTATTTAAGTGAGGAATTTAATTAAAAGAAGTCAAATTGAAGATGTGAAGAAAGGGACGCCATCTCTTGGGATTAGGGTTTTGACTTTGAAAAAAGAAGGTTAGGGTTTCGAGAAGGTCAACAGAAAATTATAAAAGGAAGCTTTGGGTTCTCTTTTCAGTATCTTTGGTCTACAGTATCGTTACTCTGCCGGAATGGTATTGGATCGCTTCGAGGAATGAAGGCCTCCTAGCTCGGGCATTGCTTCTTGCTTGCAAAACAGCAACTAGTGATGAGATAGTGTAATTTGTGAGTTTTGCATTGGGTTTTGAGCATTGTATTCAGCTTGTGCCATGTTAGTTCAGTTTTGCATATTAGAGGTTTTCCAGATATTGCATTTTTAGCTACAACAGATTTGTGTTTTTATTCATAAGTCAAAAAACAACAAAAATATTGTTCTGGGTATTGTCTTATTCTCATTGTCTGGTCAAGGCATCACTTTCCTCCAGTTTGCAGATTTTTTAGAGATAGCTGTGATTTTTAAAGGCAGATCCCCCTTTCTTGAAAACCGTACCATCTGCCCTTGCATTGGAATTTGTGCATAAATGATATATGGCCTTTTGGTCTATTTTCAGTGTTCTATCTTAGGCGCCTTCATTGTTAGGGAGTATTGCATTTTGTTTCATGGCAATCGGATGATCTGTGAGAGAGATATTAGCATTTTAGCATGGTAATAGGTTGTTGGTTACATGTTTAAAAGTGCAGGTCTGTCACAACAGATTTGAGAAATCTGCCTTATCCTTGTTGGATTCATGATAAGAGATCTTTAATGGCTATGTGAAGGATTCCTTGTTATTGTAACATTTTTGAAGAGCAGCTAATACTTGATCTTGCAGGCAATAATATCTATTGTAAGCTGGCAATAGTACTGACCAGTAGTTCCTTAATATTGCTTTATCATGATTTGTAATACTCATTCTTACATTCTGTAATTTGCTTTGTAATTCCTTACATCTCCGCCCTATGGTAGCTCCTTACCCACTCTGGGTTAGAAAGCACATTCTGGGTGTCGAGTACTTTCAGCAATTTAGCTTATTTCTCTTTCAAGCATTGTAATTTCTGTTATCTCCGCCATATGGTCGCCTCATTTCCATATTGGATTGAGTAGCACATACTTGGTGTTGAGTGTGCTTTCAGTATACTAGTTCGTAGGGATCCTCTGACCACATGCTCGTCGTTCGCCGGCGCATTCTTGGTTAGAGTTCTTGCATAAGCTTTTTGATTAAGATCCTCTGACCAATGCTCACACCTTGCCCACATTGGGATCCTGGTGTACATTTTGGTTAGAGTTGCTTCAACATCGTTTTGGTTTAGCTGCTAACCTTAACGGGTGCATTGGTTTGTAATTGGCAATTTGAAAAAACGAAAAAATTTGGCTTGGAATATTTCACAAACAGCCATTTTTTGTGCTGTCTTTGTTTTACAGTTTTTCACAAAAGACCTTGCACGTACGAGCGTTTGCCAAAACCCGAAGGCTAACGACTGGGCTCGTTGGATAGATGGAGTAATTACACTCAAGTCTCGTGAAGACTTCGAATGTCAATAACCTCATTTGACAGGCCTAAAGGTTAGACGCCCCTGGCCTATAGAAATATAGTGAATGCTTTATGCTTCTCCGCTCGCTAAATTACGTGCTTGGTAGAATCTCTGCCACGATCTTTCAGAATGTCGGATTAACAGGCAAGTTGGTGCATCGCGAAGCCAAACTAGAGTAGCACAGATGTCAGGAAGACCTCATCAGCAATTCCAACCATCTCAATGGTCAATTTGAAGGGAACCCCTGAGCTACAGGGGCACAATTTCACCATTTGAGGAAGCTTTGTGATGTGAACTGTCCTCATAATCTCATCTTCTGACGTTGACTGCCGGAGCTCTGGGACTCGAATGATTGCATTTGATAACTCATCGGATAGGCAGACTAGTCGTGAAGAGATTGAATACATCAACCATCAGAAATACCAAGATCTAAACCTCCATTAAGAGGTGTGCCCTTGAGCTACAGGGGCGCAAAAGCTAAAAAGTGACAAGCTTCTGCAAACTGCAGCTTTAGAATCTTCAACTTCTGTTGCTAGTTATTGGAGTTACGAGTCTCGGATAGCCTCGCAGGATAGCTCATCGGATAGGCAGACTAATTTTGAAAAGATTGACTGTATTCATGAGCATTTGCCACAAAATTTAGGCCTTCAAAAAGAAGGGCGCCCCTGGGCTACAAGGGCTCAATTTTGCTTTTCCTTGAGAAATCTTCATAAATTAACCATTGAAATCTTCGTCATAGCAACTGAAATGACCATTCAAAGGTATAATTGTCATCGTGAAATGCTCCTCCACCGTGAAATGCTTCATTCTGAGTCTCTGATTCAGGTTCTGATAAATGGATACTGCCCTTGACTGACAAAACATTGACAAAACTCCATGCTTCATATATTGCCCAAAAACTGTATTTGATATCATTTGAGCAAAGTTTAGACTATTTTAAGCAAAATGCCTTCATGAAGCAAAAAATTTGGTTTGGGTACAATAATTTTATTTGCTCAGCCAAAACATATGTGGATATGCAAATACATCAAATGTAGTCCTGAAAGTTAATATCAGCAATTTTGAAGCTTTGTAACAGCAACAATGATAAACCCTCGAATGGACGATTTGCTGTAATCAAAGGTTTCTCCACCAATTAAATGCAACTAATTGATAATATGAGTTTAGGCACCCTCAAAGAAAGTATTAGCAGCTCAAGAAACTAGGTATTTTGCTCTAGACTCCAAACGCCACCCTGAAGGGAAATGTACGGGCTGGCTGGGATGAAAAGTACAGCCTGTTATCAGATGAAAGGTATGGCCCAACAAGGAATTATCAGGAACAATAAAACTACAAAGCTTATGCTTCTGATTTCTGAAAATAATCTCTTCAAACCCTTGTGTAATCTCTTTTGATATGCAAAATGAGTCTCCCACGTGCCAAATAAAGGAGATCATTAACAACAATAAATATATTCAATGATAATTATCTCCAATAACTTTTGATCTGCAAGTAATTCCTTGAGAAATCTAATATAAATCTCTCCAATTAAGTACAAATGTGACTTTTGAGATAAAGCCACCAATTAGCAAACCTCAAATGATCTTTCACACCCTCAGAAAGCTCGATTCAAGAAGAAGCTACGCTCTCCAAGATCGAATTGACAACAAAACCCTAGGTTTCATCTCCAATGCCAAAGTGCAAAGCGAAGTTGAGAGAAAATGATCAAGAATAATGAAATGAAATCCAAAAATGCCCTTTTATAATATTCAATTTGCATTTGACTTCTTCTCATTTAATTTGCTTTAATTTCATTTTCTTTTCCCTCCTTCTTGGTGCGTAACTTAATAAAATAAAGTATACTTTTAAAAACATTTAAATCCCCCTTTTAAATAAAGTCCACTTAAATCATTAATGATATGCACTTAATAATTAATTATTATTATAGTATAACTTTAATAATAATTATAATATTATAACTCCATCATTAATCATCGTAAATCAATTCTGACTTCACCAAGAGGTAGCCTACTGCATTCACTGCTAACTAGGGTGCCTACTATAAATAGTATGGTTGGCTGTAGAAACCCTAGTTTCCCCCTATTCTTCGAATCTGATTGTTTTCTGACGTTTTTGAAGTATTTTGGTTTTTTTTGCTTGTTTTTGAGTTTTTGAGCAATAAATGAAAATAGTACGATTTTGCTTGAAAATAATAATAAATTCAAATAAAATGATTCTACTCTGATAACAGGAGTATTGGATGCCAGTACAAATGCCAATCTATGATTTGTTCTTCTGGGACAATTACAAAAATGATCTACTGACATGCAATAATAAAATAATGATTTTTATTGTAAAAAACCTGGTAAACCAGCAAGCTGTAGTTGATCAAAATCTGGTACGGCTGGGTTGATTTCTTCTTTCTCCTCTCGTCTGGTAAACCCTAATGCCTTCTGGAACCCCAACGCCTTCAAGGAAACAAACTGGAAGACAAATAGCAAGGCGTTTCTCTTGCTGGGAGAAGTACGGCTGTGTGAAGAGGTACGGCCTGCTGTACAGAGGTACGGCCTGTCAGAAACAGCAATAAGAATGTACGGCTTCCTCTGATATCAATGTCCAAGCCTTTAAAAATGGTTCGCCCAGATGAATAGATGTTTTCTGAGTGCAAACACTGAAAGAACTCTGAAGATAAAATATTCTCTGAAGGTCAATGATTCCTCCTGAATGAAGAAACCTCTGGCAATAAATCAAGTGGTATTTCACACCCTCTGAATTGCTTCCAGTGGAGATGGCTCGTTCCCCAAGGAATTTGAACTCGAAACCCTAAAGTCTCTTGCTCAGATCAAAGTTGATCAGTTCTTAAATTCAATAATCTCCTAATGGCACAAAACCCAAGGCAAATGCACTAATATGCTCAAAAGTGCGATTTCCTCAATAATAGGGTTTTAATAAATATTTGACTTTTAATTCTTTTAATTCTTCCATAGTCTCAGCCAAAATATTTAATCATAATTTAATTGCCAAAATGACCCCTTCTGATGATGGCGCACCCCTCAAGAAGAATCACTTAAGTTATAATTTAATATTATAACTTTATATTATAATCATTAAATAATTAATATTTAATTAATACAATTAAATATTAATATTTCTCTCGTTCACTCCTCAGGTATTTACATTAAAATGCGTGAACATTGGTCCCCGAACAACATCAAAGCCATCTTGCTAAAAATAATAGTGAGTCCTGTACTGCCGAGGAGCTGCTAAAAATAGCAACTGCAAGAGTCTTGATCGAGCTAAAGCGAAACCTCTTGATCAAACTCTGCCAACTGAAGCTGAGCCAAGCTCCGAAGTGACCCTCTATCCAGTCTATCAGCCTACGAGGGTCGTGTGATAGGCCAATCCTGTACTCCGAGAGATGTCACTGAGAAGGGGACATGACATTGGCCTCTATCAACACACTGACTTACTATAAATAGTAAGTATACACAAATGAAGCGAAAAACCCCAAAATAACCAAGCCTCTGAATATACAAAGGATCTGGAGGTGCCAATGCTGAAATTTCTAACTAAGATACCGGATATCTCCACAATATAGCCCTCTAAACATCATTATTAGCCTGCGCAGACCCAATGATAGGCTAAATCACCAAACTATGATGCTCACTCAAAAAGGGGACATTACAAGAAGCCACTTGAATGTCTCTCTCGACTTTCAATCACAAATAAATCAGAAGTTAATCTGCCCCTTGGCCTTTGATGTGTCTGGCTTGTCCCCTAGGCACCCTCGGAAGGTGGAGAGTGTTGGCTTATGCTAACATTGACAAGAGAATTCAAACAAGAATAGCAAAGATTCTAAAATTCCAGTTAGCCTCTTTGCCAATGATTCTTGGATATTCTATTTCTGCCCTCTTCAAAAATACTTCTAGAGAGATCTGGTGAGCAAGTTCAGATCTAGGGTTCAGTAATTGGGCTAATTGATGGTGAGAAAATGCTAATCATGCTGTTGTTGTACTTAACTTCATAATGGTTTGCATTTGCTGATGGATGTGCTCAATGAATTTGGTTGCTTTGTCATCTTCTTTTTGCATCTGTTGTAATCAAGGATAGGGGACCAAATGAAGGGTAGCTTTTTCCTTGTAGCAAGACCACACAACACCACTTATAATAGTCCAGTAAGGTCCCTTAGAAACCATGGAACTTGAAATTGTATACTTTAAAGAGATCCAACTCTATGCAGAAACTGAACTCACGTAGTCATTAATCAAGACCATATATCATGATTTTGTACCAATTTTGGAAATTAATTAGATTTTATATTTTAGTGACTTTTGACAGACCATGAACACTATTATAACACAGTTTACTGATTTAAAACAGAAATAAATTTGAAATCTTTTGCTCTTAAACTTTCTCATTCATAGGTAAATTGTGAACACCAATCATGCTGATTATATTACCATGGAATAACAACATTACACAACAGTGACTTGGGGAAATTTGGGTAATATATCTTGATGAAACACACAGTTTTGCTGAGAGGGGAGGCCGGGGAGGGGGGTAGCGGGGCGAATCAGTATAAGACAAACTTTTACTTTTTCAAAACTTAAACACCATAACAATAGCAATCACATAAGATCTAACAATTATCTAACACAAGAAGAACACACGATTTATTTGGAAACCCTTTTGGGAGAAAACCACGTCAAAATATTGCTTATATAAGATCTTCTTACAAAATTTGTAGGCACCAACCCACTAGAGACACCAATCCCCTCTTTAATGATTTGTAGGCACCAACCCACTAGAGACACTAATCCCCACAACTGAGCACCAACTCAGCAAGAGACACCAATCTCTTCTTTTGGGAGGCACCAACTCTTCTACAAAATATCACCGTTGGGATGTTGCTCTTTCAGTGGTTGATGAATATATTATCTTCACAAAATCTGGATATACATAATCTTTCTCTCGCAAATCTGCTCTTGAATGATACAATCACTGTCATACACTTTCTTTCTCAAATCTGCATGCACTGCCCTTTACAAATCTGCCATAAGTCCATTGTTAACTTCATTTATTTTTGCTCCAATTCTGCCTTAATCTTTGCTCCAAATCTATCTCATATCTTTGCTCAAGGTCTGCAATAAAGTCTGCTCCAAAATGATGCAATTTCTGATCCAAATTCTACTCCAAATCAGGCACAAGGTCTGCTCCAAATCTGCACTTAGAGGTCTGCTCCAAATCAGGCACAATGTTTGCTATAAATCTGCCTTAAAGGTTTGCTCCAAATCAGGCACAATGTCTGCTATAAATCTGCTTTTCTCCTAATTTCTGCTCTTAAAAGGAATGATTTTGCATTGAAGAACCTTCTTTCTAACCTCCAAAATAACTTGTATTTAACTTGTATTTATATCCAAATCATGCACTGTACGAAAAGTAGGCCGGCCAAGATTTTACATAAAATTTATTTTAAATATTTAATTTCACCTTTCAAAGTAGGTCAGCCATCTTTGATAAATATTAATTAATGTGAGGTCGGCCATCCATGGGAGATAACACTTCCTTAAGGGGTCGGCCCCTTTAATTAATATTCTATTTTAATTTCTTCCTTTTAAATCTAGCGCTGCCATAATTAGATGGAGGTCGACCATAAACAAATTAAATCACACTCTTATTATTCCTTGTCTTCAATCAACGAACTTTTCATCATTGAAGTCTTCCTTTGACATCAATGATAATAATTCTAACAATTTTGTTCATACACCTTTGACATCAATGACAATATTTCCAACACCCTCTTACAAAACTGATGTTTCTCTGATCTAAAATTCCACAAGTACACACAAGACCAGATCTAAATACAAAACAAGAATCACATGGAAATAGATAACCCTATGCTAACAATAGCTCCAAATGACGACTCTGAACTTCCCCCTTGAACTCCAAATCTGCAAATAACATCTCCGAATTCCTTCTTCCCACTTCAGCCCGCAACAGAATAATCTAGAAGCAAACTTTTCCTAGACTCCCTTCATCCCTTTTTATCAATATCTCCAATTGGGTACAAAAAACAAGAAGCTTTCTGAGGAGTAGTTTCCAAAAAAGACCAAGAGAGAGTGAAAGATCTTCATCAATTTGGCATCTATTTCCAATGCCAGGAGCTAAATTAGGAGTTGAACTCCAGCAATAAGTCATGAGTGGTACTATTCTTCAATAGGAGTCAAATATGCCATGCAAGACTCACACAATTCTCCAACAACTTAGCAACTAGTCATGGACATGCATGACTCAAACATGATATGCAAAATTCTACCTTAGTTGCAATTCTTCCGTGACGTGGGTGCAATGAAAATGATTTGAGTTTGAAGTTGAATGTCCTCTTGAACACCTAAGAAGCCAAGAGTTAGAACTGGCAAATAAAAATGGAATTTTTTTGGTTGCTCTTGATTGCTCAATTCCAAAAGATGCTCCTATATCGGCATTTAAGGAGTTGCCGCAGATGATGGCGGCATATAATAATGTAATGTGCCAACCCTTTAGTGCAGTAAAAATTTCTATTTTTACACCATACGAGTACATAAACTACTGTTGGCGTAACAACTAACACCTCTGGAGTAGAAGTTGTTATGAACAGCCTATGTACACTACGCAATGAGTGCTCTTCAAATTATGGAGGGGAAGCTCCCTCGTTGTGCTTTGACAAATATACTTGCAAAGGAAAATAAGC
Organism: Sequoia sempervirens; assembly: GCA_007258455.2. Taxonomy (NCBI): domain Eukaryota; kingdom Viridiplantae; phylum Streptophyta; class Pinopsida; order Cupressales; family Cupressaceae; genus Sequoia; species Sequoia sempervirens. The sequence goes on from VDFB02190352.1 coordinate 14,551, forward strand.
TAAAACTATGTCCTGTCTTTTTGTTTCAGCTGCAGAGGCACAAGGCTTTCTTGAAAGAACCTATACGTTGCAGCTGAGTTTTCTCTGGTTTTGCAGATCTACTAACTACAACTTAAATTTAATCTATCCAATCTCCTCAGGAAAACAGAGCGAGAGGAAACGGAGCAAGGTTTGACTAACTGACGATAAACGGGTTTAAATTCTCTACTTGAGGGCAAGGTGGCGCAACTATCATCTCAATTTAAACCAGCTTATTGGGCACAAAACAGATTTAAGAATTTACCAAGACAATCTTATGGAACCCTGTGTGGCATAACACTTGATTGAAAAAGCAAAGTCTTCACAAAACAGCCTTTATCACCACAATCTCACGAAACCCTATGTGGCATAACCTTCAATTATAATGATAAAGATTCACAGAACAGATTTATCACTGCAATTTCTCGAAACCCTATGTGGCATAACGATTGATCACAATGGTAAATTAACACAAAACAGATTTATCATCTCAATTTCTTGGAACCCTATGTGGCATAACAATTGACTTCAATGATAAAGATGTTCAAACAGATATATCTAAACTATGGAAAGAATTCAGCATTACAATCTTTCGAAACCCTATGTGGCATAACAATCAATTGCAATAGTGAAGACACATGAACAAGTACCAAAAAGAGTAATATTGAGGGCAAGGTAGGCGCAGCATATATTTCTCTCAAGCAAAAGTTATTTACAAATGAGCAAAAGCTCTTATTTATATACATCAAGGTGTAGGGAAGCCTAAAATCACCTTGTGTCATCT
>VDFB02190353.1:0-44614 GCA_007258455.2 Sequoia sempervirens
TGTGAATAACGTGATTTTCATCATACAGTAATACCCATCCGAACCCCTTTTTACCAAGCTTAGAAGCTTCCAGATTTTAGGGTTCTACAAAATCAGATTTTTCTTTTTTTTCATTGATTTTTCCCTTTTTCAGTGATGTTAGGGGGCTAGGATGTACAGTATACCATGGGCTATACAGTATAGCATGATCAGTCGCCACATACCAACAAAAGACTCAAGTATCTCCTCTAAATATGTCTCCTCCAAATTTTGATCCAAAGTATCCACATTTATGTCAAATTAGAAAAAATGATCACGTAGATAATGAACAAGAGGGTCAGATTATTCTCTCACAATAGCTGAAGAAGAATAAACTCCGTCAAATATACGATGAAAACAATCAATAGTGTCTCCTAAATCTGCAATATGCATCTCCATAAACAAGTCTAAAATAACTATCAAGAGACCATCCCACAAAGTTAAATCTGAAAGACTATGGATGTCTTGTTGTAAGAAGTCATTGTAACTTTTAGAAAAAGCAACATTGAACTATGAAGTTGCAATAGATGCAAGGACAAAAGAGTTGTCCTCAGAGAGAAGATGTATATCTTTAATAGTATCATTTAGATCTGAAATGATGGAATCTACAAAAAAAAAGAGATTTTTGGTAGAAATTGATCCCAATGGATTGAATCTAGAGGACATAAATGACCTTACTACAAAGAATCACTAGAGGCTCTTGAAGAAGCATATCTCGAATCTAAAGTTGTAATAGGTATTGTTGATGGTGTATCAATTAATTAATTACCCAAAAAGGATGTGTCCACACATTATGGGGAAATATAAGTCTCAATATCATCCATAATAGCCTAGTTATCTAAGGAAAAATTAATTTTAGATGAAGATTTAATGTCTCCATACAACTACTGGATGATGGTCCAAGCAATGAAATGACACTCAATGTGCTCTATGTGATGTAAAGTATCTTAAAAAAAAGTAAGACATGTTAGTTGATAGACCATGTCATTATTGTTAAACCATGCATTCTTTTGGTCATAGTCACTTGGCTTGGGAATGAGTCCAAGGAGATAGGGAAATAGATCTTGCTCAAGATAGTGATTCTTTATCCCTTGTTTCAAGGATAAATAGTTCTTTGAAGTTAACTTAACAACAAAAGGATGAAATAATATTTAAGAGACATGATTACCCCCCAATAGATGTAACTTTATCTTAGTTTGTGATTACAAATTGTCTGTATAATCCCATTAAGATTGATACAAAAAAGTTACTTTAAGTTAGTGCAAAAAGAGACATCAAGAGAAGCTCCCCCTTTCCACTAGGCTTAAAAATCACCCCCCAAGATATTACAATGTTCGAACTTTATGATTAGTGTATTGACAATTTTTTTCCAAAATACAATGCTCAATAGGCCCACAATGGCCAAAATAAAAAAAATAATAATATAAAATGGGCTTGAGACAAAATATGGAAAAATTATCCCTATAGCTATGTAGTGCTCTTCACCACCTTTCCAATGCCTATTTGTTCGAAAAATGGAGCTTCGAGGAAAAATTTATAGCATGTTGAAAAAATATCAACAACCAACTTCAACTTGCAATATCTAGCAGAAAATGGATTTTTTTTTTTTCAATACCTATGTGGATGGAAAGAACTCATCTCTAGCTTTTTGATGATATCTTGCTTGCCAAAAATAAACACTGTGGTGAAAAATTATGTTTTTTTTTTTCAAAGGTTGAATTTAGCCTATAGTAATGACCCTCACAAAATACAAATTTTCCAAAAAACAAATTTGTATAAAATTGATAAGTTTTATATAAAAAAATAGTGTTTTTTTGGGTCATTTGAGTGCATTGGCAAGGTCCATTTGGGCTGAAATTGCTCCTATAAAAAGTTGTTCTTTAGATCTTAGCTTTAAATGGGGTTGTTTAATACTGTGTCATATGGTGGAAAAATTGAGTGAAATGCAAGCTAAACCTAACTCTCTCAAGCCTTTTGAATGCAATGGGACAATAACAAATGTTGCCATTATAGCCAGAATAGCTGCAATAACTAGATCTCACCAAAACACACATGAAAATATAAGATTAAGAAATATTCATAATTCATTTCTGATTTTCCAAATCATATTGAAATGCAAGAGAAGAGCATACAAGAATTTACAATATCATACAAAAACTTCCAATCTCTTAATTAGGAATTCAAGTATTTAAAACTCTCAAAATCTATACTTTAATACCATCGTAGAAATAAAAAATAGATTGAATAACCCAAGAAACTTTATAAGAGAAATTCAAAGCTACTTAAACTAGAAAACACAAACAATGCAATCTAAGAACTCCAAAAGATATGTAATTTTAGGATGATAGAATTGCATTAAGAGCTTCCAAGATCAAAATACAAGCTAGGTAGTGAGTTTATATAGAACTAAGGGGTATGTGCAGGATCATGATGGGCCAAAAAGTGGTGATATCATGGGTATTTGTAGGGTATGTGGCTGACGACTTTTTTTTACCCAAAATTAATGAAACGAAAAGGGGTTTTAAAGGATATTATTAGCTTTCCACCAATATAAATTATGCTTTACTTTGAATTTAATAAATAATTATTATTTATTTTCTATTTGAATTATGACTAAAGTCCTGATTGACAAGCTGATTGAAAAATATCTATAGCTTTCAAACAGTATCACATTTTTTGAATCTAAAACATGTACCACATTCTATGCTTTGTATACTATAGTATTAAAAAATGAAAAAATGAATTTCGTGAAGTTTTGACCAAGTTAAGGTGGTTAGATGTACCGGTTTTTATATTTTTAAAAATTTGTAATAAAAAAATCATAATTAATTATTTACTTGGAAAAAATTACAAAAAAATATGCATCACATTGGAACATGAGTCCTCTAATTATAGATAAAATTTTATAAAAAATTAATATCATTTTATTGTGGTTAGGGTGGTCAGATAGACACCTACTTCTTATTTTTTCCTTGAAATTTAAGTACTATTGCATTGAAATTTCAAATTTTCACCAAATAGATTTAAAAATAAATAAAATAAACCTAATAGTTTATAAACTACATTAAATTTGATACAAATTCTATTCTTACATATTTTTGAAATAATATAGATAACTTATTCAAATTTTTACGTCAAGTTGCCTAACTCTGATTTTTTTGCCACTTAAGGGCCTCTTTTTTCCATGATGATCCTGCACATACCCTAAGGAGATGATGGAGGTAGAAAATAAACCAATAATAGTTGACCACTAGTAACCAAAAGTGTAAAAGATCCACCATTTAAGGAAATTTTCCACCCTTTAAGGAAGGGGACACCTCATCACCTTATCTCCTAGTTATTAAATGATAAAAGTAGCTTATTATCCTAAATAAACTTAATAAATGTATAGAAAAACCTATAACTAAGGGAAAATTAATTAACCCACTAGGAAAATAAAAACCTACACCAACAAGGTCATTATAGAAATTTGTAGTTGTAATGCCCCGCCATGCGACCCTAGAGGAAGTTGCAATTTAACTACTCAAACGTACATTTTTTTTTTGTTTAAGAATAATTAACATGCAAGATCACTATCCATTGCCAACAACCTCTAAGGTTACGAGACTGAGATTACTTTAAAACCCAAACAAGAAACATGAATTGCAACATAACATTTAATTACTTACAGAATTAAGAACTCATACATTCCATACATGAAAAATTACATCAAAGGATAAGAGATACCACATGTTCCAATAACAATTATTTACAATAAGGTTACAACTCTCATTCCTCGAATGAGGCAAATCCAATAAACATGGTTACAAATTACAACTTCCACCTCAATACAAAGAGGGGTAATAAATTACAATAATAACGGAAAAGAATAAAGCATGAAGGTACTGGATCCCACGAGCTCTCCAACTGGAAATCTCGTCCACATGAACAAGAAGATGACCCAACGGATTAAGGTACACGTTCCACCCAACCATGTGATACCCGAAGGCTCACCCCCCGTGCTAGGAGATCGTAACAAGGAATTCCTATACAAGACCATCCACCCCTAGACACAGGCAATCTCACACTAACACAACCAATCACATGAACCATACAACCATAAGGATAACACAAGTACAACTCTAACATCACTGACCTTGGTCTCATTGCTTCCAGAAATAAAATAGATCGAGTATGATAAGAAGACCAAATACATAAAACCAAATACCAACTGTTGTCATAGAAAGAGTGTCATCACACAACTCGTCATGGGATATCCTCTGGGAATCTTCCTGGGCTCCGACCCCCACTTTGAGTTGTCCTAGTGGCCTCTACTGAATCCTGACACCCATGCTCAATCATGTGGAATCAAATACCTCTCGTAAGGACAAGATAAATGACCTTCCCATTCTAGGCCTTCCCGTCTCATCCCAAGTCTATACAAGCCCTTGTGTCCATGAGCAAGGCTCAATTATCTTAATTAATGTGAAATAATACCTAAACTTCTAAGTATATTGTTTTAGTTATCACTTGATTAAACCACTTCTTGAGGTTTCCCAGTTTACCTCTTTTGGCTTTGGCCCCTAACAAAAGCCACTCTTCTACTTGACAACAAACCAACACAAAACCAATCACATAGGGTGTCAAAGGGCATACAACAAGATAAAACCACTCCAACTCTAGGAGGAACACAAAATGAAAACTCACTCCAAACACTAGAGGCAACAAAAGTCAAAACCCTCTCCAAACACTGGAGGCAACAAAGGTCAAAACCCTCTCCAAACACTGGAGGCAACAAAGTTCAAAACCCCCTCCAAACACTAGATGCAACAAACCACATAAACCACTCTTAATTCAAGGGAGGCACAAAACATCCTCGTTCGTGAAAACCGGGTAATACAACAAGATACAACTATACGCACTACCTGATGCAATACAACGGTTGACTAACATAATACAACAACCCCAAAAGTTAAACCCCTTCTGGAAGACTTAACAACCCTTCAAATCATTTTCCCCAAGCGAAAACAGAAGAAGTGCAAATACAAGAAGGGAAATCAAACAGGAATTTAAATCTATATTTGGATTTCCTAAATCCACTTCCTTCATTAACCTTCAGTAGATTATTGCCACAATAAAACTAATTACATTCTGTCTCTTTTAGAAAAATGATGAAATTTTACCAAACATTTAATTCCCTAATTGCTTTTAAATAATAACACAATAATCATAAAATTGCTCTAAGCAAGGTCGATACATAATTCAACTCTAGATGGATGACAACATTCAGGTATTAAAATATGTCGCATAACGTGATTACATAGAGTTTATCTCTTCACTACACATAATGATTAAAATCAATTGTGTTACAGTTAAATCGTTATAAAATCAATATTTGGACATATACATCTCTATTAATTAAATATTCATTAAAATAAGAACACCATATCTATACAAATTTAAAATTCATTTCTAACGTTTAAATATTATCTATTTAACCATATGCACATTTTCCAACTTCCTTAATTAAACAAAGGGTCAAAATCCATTTTCTAAAAACATCACTCTCTTATAAAATCAATGTTTGCAACATTAAATAAAATAACCCTCTTAAAATCAATATATTTAAATATAAATATATATTAAACATATATACAATTATATACTCAATGTATATACAATTATATGTATATATGTTTAAATATATATAAATATTATTTAAATATATTTTTATAAAAACCATTTAAATTTCAACTCATTAATTTATTTAAAAATACATAAGTATATATATAAATTATATATATAAATAAATAAATATTAAAAAAAAAAATTATTTAAATATTAAAATAATATATATATATACATATAATATATATATTATATATATAATATAATATTAATATATATAATATATATATATATATATAATATTAAAATAAAATAAATAAAATTTTTATTAAAAAAATAAACTTTAAAATAATAAAAACAAAGCCCACGTATTGGGCTGCGGGCCCCTCCCAATGGGAGAGTAGGCTGCCCACACAGCCTCCCCCCATATGGGGGTGCATTGTGTGGGCAACGCTGCTGCCTCCACAACGCTCCCCCATGGGGGCAACTGTGGGGGCAGCCCCCCACTCGTCTCCACAATTTTTTCTTTATAACATATTTTTTTTTTAATAAAAACAATTTTATAAATGAAAACTTTTCAATAGGGAATATATAAACAGAGATTTAAGCTCTGTTTTCTAGAAAAAAATAATTTCCAGAATAGAGTAATATATATATATATATATATATTTTTTAAAAACATATTTTTAAAATAAGAACACAACCCAGAAAAAAAAACAGAGAATAAATAAATAAAATCTAGGTAAAATTTTTGAAAGAAAAAGAAAATTCCCAGATTGAAATTCAATACACACATATACAACATATATATATATATATATATATATATATATATATGCAAATTTACATTGATTAACAGTGAAGTTATGCAATTTTTTTCTCCAAAACAAAATACATAGCCAAATAATTGCAAGCACAAATTTCTTAATTTCAAGCTCAAAACATAAATTCTTTTTGTTCATTTTTCCTATTTTCTATGGTTTGATTCTTGTTTTGTTTTCTTTCCCAAAATTTCAACAAAAGTTTGCAAGTTTGAAACAAATTTGACATGGGTTTTCATTGAACTTCAAACAGAATTTTAAAAGTTTTCCAACAGCATAACAAAAATTTGAAACTCATTTCAAAATGAAAACAAAATCAAAGAAGGTCCCTGGTTTTTTTCTCCAAAGCTTGAAGGACTCAAATGGTGCTTCCAAATCTTTTTCTAGCCCACCCAAGAATTTCAATCTTCTTCTTCAAATCCAAACAAAGCCACAACAAAACTCTCCACCAAATTGAAAATTGAAAATTATATGAAATTGAATTTGCTCAAACAAACCCCTAAAATATCCCATCCACCAAATTTATTGCAATTTTGGGGATATTTCCATTTCTTTTAAAATTTTAAAACAAATTTACTTTCCAATTGAAATTTCATGCATTTTAAAAATTTCTTTCCACAAAAGAATTCAAAATTTTATAAAGAAATTCTTTTACCTATTAATTTTCAGAAAGTGAAATTTAAAACATATTTTCATTTTTTTAATTTAATTTAACTCTAAATATCCAAACATGATTTCCATTTTTATTTTAATTTAAATCTTAATATCCAATAATGCCAAAACAATTAAATTAATTTAATTTATCACCATTAACTTAATTAATCAATAAACTAAATCTAATCTAAGATTAGATTATTTTATTGATTAAATTAAATTAATCAATAAAATAACTAACATTTCAATATTGCAACTAGATATATTTAATCATCATTTTAACTACACCCGCCATTTAATAACCTTTATAATATGAAATTAAATAAATAACCAAGGAGGAATGGATCATATTAAAACAACTAAACCCGACGACACACTATGACTAGGGTGATGACTTGGCACGAAAAACCTAGCTACTATCTCCCAATCGATTATCGTTGGTCAATGGACACGCTCAAACCTGTGAAATCGGGTGGAGTTGATGTCCTGTACCTATCAACTTGCGAACAAAGAGCATATCGAACATGAATATATATAACATAATAAACACACGGTGAAGAGGAAATTGCGGAATCGTAGGGCACTCAGAAGCGAGTGATGCGATCTCGTCCCCTTCACCAATACACTCATCATAGACTAACAGTTCCATCATAAACAAATATCTCATGCAATAATGTGTTACAATAACTAATCATCATTACACCAAATTAAAACATGTCAAATAAAGCATCAAATAAGATACATCACATCACACAAATAGACTATCGCTCTATAAACAGCGATCAAATAACACACACATGATAAAGTATCTCGAGAACCAAAAAGCACATCCAAGAAAACAAGGACATACTGTCCAGCTAGAAAGAAAAACAAAGGGGTATTACAGTAGTAAAAATTATTTAATATTTTAGGATATGGTCAACACCCTAAAATTGAAAAGGCTAGAACATCCCAAATCATATAGGATCGTTTAGTTGCAAAAATAACATAGTCTCTTAGTGAAGGAACAATGTTGGGTCAAATTAAGATACACAACTACAATGTTGAAGTTTTCTGTAACATAATATCAATGGATGTGTGCCACCTATTATTGGAGAGGCCATAGAAATATGAAATAAGTGCTACACAAGATGGAAGAGTTAAAATTACAGTTTAACAATGACTGATAAGAGACACATGTTGATTCTATTAAAGAAAAGAAGATAGGGTTGCAATAGTAATTGATTTTTTTTATGGAAGGAAGAAAGTTTATGATGTCTTGAGGAATGATAATATGTGTTTTTCATTGATTCCTATTGTTTACACAACCACAACCACAAGATAAATCACCACAAATACAAAACCAACACACAAAGGGAATTTTTATGCTAAGATATTATATCACACAATATGCCTAAGGGATTACCACTAGTAAGGATAATTTTCACCACATGGATCTATTTCAATGGGAAAATTTTCCAAATAAGGTAACATATGGAATGAGACTTGTAGAAAATGAAGAGTTAAATTGACAAGTGTAAGAATTATTGAAGAAGTGATTGATTAGAGAGAGTTTGGAGTAATTATTTTTTAGTTCTTATAGTACTAGCACCCAAGAGGAATGGTAAATTAAGGATATGTGTAGATTCTAGAGTAATAAATAAGATCACAATAAAGTATAGGTTCCCATTGCTAAGGATAGATGAAACATTAGACTTTTTAAATGGAGCAAGGTATTGTACTAAGATTGATTTGAAGAGCGACTGTTGATATTAGATAATAATTATAGTGGGCTTGATGAATGGAAAACAATATTTAAGATAAGCACAAGATTAAATGAGTGGTTTGTTATTCCTTTTGAGTTGAATAATGTGCCAATCATATTTGTAAGATCAATGAATGAGGTATTGAATACAAATTTGGAAAATTTATAATTATTTATTTGAATGACATTATTTTTAGTAACAATAAGGAAGAACACATAGAGCATATCATAATGGTATTGAAAAATTAATAAATGTTGTTGATAAAGATTAGGAAGTCTATTTTCATGAAGAAAGACTTGGTGTATCTAGGATTTGTAATTTTAGTTGAAGGAGTGTAAATTGATTTGAAGAAGGTAAGAGCAATTATTGAGTAGCTCACACCAATAAATATTGAAGAGGTAAGATATTTTCATGTAGTTTGGTAAGTTTCTATAGAAAATTCATCAAGAATTTTAGTGGTATTTATGCATTGCTAAATGAGACAATGAGGGGGAATAAGGAGTTTAATTAGAACTCTAGAGAAGATAGAAGTTTTTATTTTCTTAAGAAATTGATAAAACAACCAATACTACCATTGCCAAATTTTGACAAGGAATTCCAAATGTATTGTGATGTAAGTGTAAATGTAATAGGAGTGGTGTTGAGTTGAGAAGGAAGACTAGTAAATTTTCTTCATTGAGAAACTAAATTAAACAAGAAGGTACTTAGTCCATGATCAAGAATTTTATGGGCCATATTATAATCATTAATGAAATAGAGGTGGTAATTATTACCAAAGTAGTTTGTACTATACACTAAACACTATACATTAGAATATTGAAACAACCAAAGTAAGTTAAACTAAATGCATATGATGTGTAAATTTTATGCAAAGTTTTACTTTTGTGTCGAAGCATAGGAGTAGAAAATCAAACAAGGTTGTAAATGTGTTGAGTAGGAGAAAAAAATGTTAACTTAAATGAGAGTAGAGATAGTTGGATTTGAATACTTGAAGCAATTTAATGAGATTTTTTTTAATTTTGTGAAGACATCGAGAGAATAAACAAGAATCTATAGTAATTTTAGATGGAATTAAGTGGCTTGACTATTTAATTTAGAATAATATTTTTTAAAGGTATTTGATTATGTATTCTTAGAATCTCAATGAGAGAAAATATAAATAAGGAGAAACATAGTGATGGTTTAGGAAGAAATTTTGGGATGGACGAGATAGTTGCATTGGTAAGTGAGCACTATTTTTGAAGCAAATATACATGGATGTGAGGAAATTTATCCAGGGGTGTAGGACTTATTAAATTGTAAAAGGCTCGTACTTAGAACATAGGTCTATACTACCTACATTACCAATTCTAAAGGAACCTTGGGAGGACATTAGCATGGATTTTATATTGGGATTACTAAGAACCTAAAGGGATCATAATTATACATTTGTATATGTAGACCTATATTTTCTAAGATGGACATTTCATCCTATATAAGAAAAATAATGATGTGATACAATAGTTAATTTATTTTCCAAACAAGCTATGTAAGGTTGTAGAGTTTACCAAAGAGTATTTATTTAGACATAGATGAAAATTTTATTAGATATTTCTAGAAATAATTATATAAGAATATGAAAATAAATTAAAAACTTAGTTTAGTATACAACGAAAAAAATGATGGATAAAAAAAGAAGAAAATCTAGGGGTTTGGGGAACTTCTTAAGCTATATGTTTGGATAAATGAGAGGAAATTAGGACATGGATCTACCATAGAGAGAATTCACATACAATAATTTAGCTAACATGAGTGAAAAATAGACACCATTTGTATTTGCATATTGTAGTGATCCAAGAAATATATTAGATTTGAGAGAAATTGACAAGAAAGAAAATAGAAGTGCAAAGGAAAAATAATTTACAAATCACATGTATGAAGTACATGCAAAAGTGAGAAGTCATTTGGAGAAAATGAATGGTTGATTCAAAGAAAAAGATGATGAAAATAGAATACATAAAGAGTATTTTATTGGATAAGAGGTGATGGTATATCTTAGGAAGGAAATATTCCCATTAGGAGCATATAACAAGAAAAAATGAAGAAGTCTAGCCCTTGTAGAATTGTCAAAAGGTTTGATTCAGGAAATACATATGAAATAAAGTTCCCATAAGGTTTAGGTATATCACCAATGTTTATTATTATAGATTTGCACTAATGTCATGAATGGGAGTTAGGGGATAGTATCATATAAGTGTGATGGAAAATTAGGTACCACAATAATAGAAGGAAATAATTAAAATTTTGGATAGTAGAATTGAACAGAGCACCAAGAATAGGTGATATGACAATTATTTAGTAAAGTTGAAAGGAAGGCCTACAAAATATTCATCTTAGATTTTAAAGACTAAGGTATACACTCTTTCTTTTCCTCTAGTCACTAAAAAGTGAGGGACTTCTCAAATAATGCTAGGTATTAAATGATGTAGGAGAATCCCAAGGTGTAAGAGTAATCTTGATTTAACTAAAAATATTTTCTTTTACTTATCTATTTTTATTTTAAGTTTTCATTTATAGCCCAACCACTAGTCAATTACCAAATATCCTAAAACATTTCACCATAGTTGGATACTTAACCTTGCACTAGGAGATATATTCTCTACTACAATCCATCAATGTTATATTAACCTTCTATAAGTTTAAAATTATCACAAGGGCATAAATTTACACCTTGTTCATTGTTCATAATGTGTGAGAGCTCTTGAAAATTCATCCCATTAAATAACACTAGCAATGTGCACTAAACCCAAGATTTATTATGGTGTACATCACTAAAAGATCTATTATTATTCCATTTGCTTTGGGTAGTCAACTACACATCTAATTGACTACACATTTCATGAGGCATGGAGCTTTACACCAACTTGTAGCCAACTAAAAAAATTCCTATGACTAAGAGTAGGTATACATAAACTCTTGAAGAACATTAGCAAGAAACAAAGAATGTGAGAATCAAATTAAACATGATTTATCTTGAAATATCTTTCTAATTCTATAAGTGCATTTTCTAATCAAATAGATGAGGCCTATCATGTTAGATGACCATTGTGTCATTATAATTTTTTTGTGACTAAATGAATAAAGGAAATGTTACCTTTAATTTTATTATATTGTTGTTTGTTACTTGGCTCCATGGTTAGATAATACTTCATCGGATCCCATTTAAGGTGTCATTTATATTAGACATAAAAAATTAGGGTAGTGTAAGGGTAATAGATGTAAAGGTTGTGGTTTTTGAAAGTGTGTAAGAATGTATATAGAAGGTGTTACTTGAGGTTTAAGAGAGAGATACAGTGTTAAGAGGACGGGACTAAGTGTTGCGAATGTTGTTAGAAGACTTGTGAAAGTTTGTATAAATGTTGTATATGATTATAAAAAGAGGAATATGTAGGGAGAGTAGTTGTGATGTTAAAAGAGTGAAAATGAGTCTTGGTAAGGCCTAGGTAAGTCTTTTTATGTAAAGATAAATAAGAATGGGATGAGGGGTATAAGGTGTTGAACACTCATAATATTGAGAGTGGGGGTGAGTTAGTATTATATTAAACTATTGAACACAACTTATCCAATCACCAAAAAATATTATTGAAATAAGGAATAAAATCATAAACCTTCCACAAGGGAAAAAAAATGGTGAGGATTAGCTCACTCTATTATATCTAGATATAGTACATTACAAGGGCTCACTGTCGGGATGCACTGTCCTTATAAGGCTCACAACCAAAATTAGATACAAAATAAAGATGGCTGCTTAGCCAAAATGTGAACTGATAAAAGTACACCTTCCTTGTGTTGAATTTCAATTCCCTTGAAGCTTTGAATATAAAGTACTTCTCTTTCTTAGCAGTTGCTCAACAATTCTACTCTTATTCTGATCTCACACCTCTGAATTCACATGTTCGCACAAAGGAGACCTCTCACACCTTATTTACTACTTATTCCTTCTCATCCTCTTCACAACTAAAACAATTCTTGCAGATATATACCCAATTACATCTGCATACATCAATTAGGTGAGCCTAATTAGATGTAACAAAAAAGAATTCAAAAATAGCGTTGTTGGCTTCACACTAGATTCAAAAACTTCTTCGCGCTCAGACCAAACATGCAATACTTGATTTAGGTCAAAATGGACCTAAAAATAGACCCTACAAATATTTGCAATATATATTTAATCTTCACAACACATATCATGTATAAGGTCGGTCAGGAATTAGACCTAATCACAAAAAATTAAATCATACACACACTTCTTGATGCAAGTGACTTCTAGATTCGATCTTTCTTCCAATTCATAGTTTGTCGACAATAGTGAGTTTATCTTTACAACTGCACAACAAAATAATTATTCTCAAAGAAATGTGGAATCTCCCACACTTATATACTAAATCTAGAGAAATGACTATGATACATAGAGCTAAACTCTGTCATCATAACTTATAGGATATTTCACAAAACATCACAAAATTTTGATTTTATCTGAATCTGATAGACTTCAAACCATAGTTAAAAACATAGAGCGAGATTGCTTAGTGCAGTGGAGTACAGACCAAACCAAACAGCCAGTAAAAATACTTAGTTAATATCTTGTACAACCATATTAACCAAACCAACTTATTTTGTACACATATCTTTTGTAGCACTTCCAAATCATACTAGGTTGATCATAACAATGTTGACATCAATGACAACACTGGATCAATAAGTATTATGCAATTCATGCTCATGTTCCCAACCTTACCAAAACTTCCAACAATATCCTTCCAACAATCTCCCCCTTTGTCATTGATGGCAACATTAATAAGAATAGGAGATCTCACCTCTTCATTACCACCACTCCCCTTTTCACTTCTCTCTCCCCCTTTGACATTAATGGCAAAGGGTGTGCCAAAACTTTGTATGCTCCTGCTTAAGAGGTCAACCCAAAATTTGTTTTCCTTCTATATATATATATATCAAAATTTGAAAAACTTGTTAAATCATGATAAATAGTTACCTTGAGGATGTAGAACCTTGAAGCTTCTAAAAAGTATCTTGCCACTCAAAATTTCCTTCTTCCTACTATTTCTTTGTTGTAGTTGGAGTCTTGTATAAAATTTCGAGTTCCAATAGAGTTCAATCTCCTTCCAGAGTACTGGGATCAAGGTTTATCTTCGATCTATCTTATTAGTACTGTTAAGAGTACTTAAGACTGGTATATACTTTTTCTTTACTAAATCCCTTAGCTTTATAATCTACTTGATCATTTTGAATCTGTTTGACTTTGTAGGGTGAAGAATTTTTCATGAAGCTCCATTATAGAGATCCAAGTTTGATCTTCCTTGTCTTGCACTAGATCATAAGAATATGAAACCATGTTTATCTGAGTATCAATTGTACTCATGCCATCCTTCATGATTTGAGTGATGTTAGGATATTTCATGTAGTATGATTGTATGTTCCTTACTTCTTCTGCATAGTTTTGCACTCCTCTCAAGCATTTTGTGATCTTTTGATGTGCTTTTGTACATTTCTTTGAGATATTCACCAAATTATTTCTTTCAACCCATGTCTCAATTGCATCTTCAATTCAAATTTTCAATTCAAAGACTTATTCTTTAAAGGATTTGACCAAGAGATTGAGATTTTCTAAAGTAGATAATAAAACATCGACACTTGCATTAGGGATTACCTCTTGTAGGGCTTTTATTACTTCACCCAAACCTTGTACTTTTGTAGCCCTGACACTGATCTCATGCTCATGTTGACCATCATGAACTCTTACAATATCAACAATTTCTTGTTTGAGCATCCTAATGTAGTACGAGGATGGGGGGTTTTGTCAAACAACCCATCCAAGCAGCCATAATACCACCAACAACCTTACTTCAAAAGTTGAAAATATTTGCAACAAATTTTTAATGGAAAATATAACCAACTATTTTTCATTCAAATTGAATAGTACGATTTTTACATACAATTTGCAGCTACAACAAAAACATATGCTATTGGCATTCCATAAGCTAAACTAAAATCATTTGTACATGCAAGAATTTCTACAACTTCGCAAACCCATCACTTTTGTCCATCATTGCTCCCTGATTGTCACGAATCTTTTAAAATTCCTTCTAGGTTTCGCGTGCCTCATTCTCAACTCTTTAGATCATTTTTAAATTCTTGATTTCATTACTGTATGAGAAAGTTATGCTCAATTTACTGAAACTGGGTCTCACAATCATGACTCAAACAATCTTTCTCTCCCCAAAATGCCAATCAAACCTCTACCTCCTCCATTCTAGACATGGCATTTCTCTTCTTTTCTTGATGTTATTCCATTGTTACAATATTTTTTAATGTTTTTTCTAAAAAATTCCTCCATCATTCCACTACCTCAAAAACTTGCACCCAAAAGATTCTAGCACTAATGGCCAACAATTTAAAATTCTTGGGAGTTACAAATGAATAAAATATAATATCTCCCAACTTGACTATGGGACTTTATTTCCCAAATATAATAGTTTTTTTTTAAACCAAATGAAATGATTTTACAATTGAAAATCATGTGAAAAACAAGTGTAAGGAAATGGTTCCCTTTCAAGGTTGTTGAAGGAAGAAAAATCAAGAAATTCATAATGCCTGCAAGACCAACATCACACCAAAAATTAGGAAATAAAATAATTTTCTTTTTGGGTGTGCAAGATTGCTTGGTGCCCCTGGATGCTCCTGCATCAAACACCCGAGGTAAGAAGAAATGTTCCATGAGTTGGAGCTCATGAAAATTTAAAAATTTGGTGCTTGTTCTTTAGCTATCTTTCCTCCTTATCTACCCGTTTCTTTTTCTTCACCCTGCTTTGAAATTTCATATCTCCTCCTTCCTTCATCCTTCCTCTCTTTCTTCCCCTCATGAAATTCATTTCAAAATACCAATGTTGATCTTTCCACCCTACTTCTTCACTATCAACACCTGCATACAAATTACCATTGAGAAATTCATAGAAAACAAAGAATTCTATTTGCACTTCTTTCACACTTTGTCTTCATTCATCTTCCTCTTCTTCATGTCAATAAAATTTATCATACCTCGTTCTTCATTTTGTGGCTTTTTATTGCTGCTACTAACCATCTTTTCCATTTCACTTTCTTTCACTAACTCATCAAAATACAAAATCAGTTTGAACATCAACTTCAACAAATTTTGAAAAATCAACAAATATCTCAATCTTCTCCTCTTTCCCTACTAGTGTATCTATCTCATATGCATTATTGTAAACCATGTTATTTTCATATAAATCAACTTCTTCTTTATTAGCAAATAATTCTAAAAATTCAAACATTACCTCAATATTTGTTACGACTTTTGTTTCACATGTCGTTAACACAAGCCACTCATTCTCTACTACTGCAATCTGTATTAATAAGTCACCTTCTTCTTCATTTGTTGTTGCTCCTTCAACTTCAATTTTTTTATTCACTATCTTCTCCATAAACTCTTCTTCACCTTGTTTTCCCAAAAACTCTAATGTTTCCAAGTCCTTCAATGGACCAAACTTCGCTGCAACTACATAGTTATCTTCTACAACAATACTATCTTTTTCATGCACAAATTCATGTATCTCTTTCAAATAAAATTTTCTTTCACAAATATCATATGGATGACTATTTACTTGGATATTTTATTACTTCTCTATTGCTACCCCAACCTCACAATCACCATATTCTTTTATCTTTTCTTCATGCAAATCAATATGTACTTTGCAAAACTAAAAGGGAGATAATACCTTTGTTTTTGTTACTACAACCTTTTTTCCTATGCATGCAATTTGATTTTTATTTTATTTTGTGTTAGCAATAAGATGCACATTTTCTACTACCTCTTTCTTTCTCCATTCTTTCCTTGTGCTAGAGAAAAAAGAGAATGAGGGAAGGTTTGACGGGGAGAGAGAGATTGCTAGAAGTTGTACCCAAGAGGACCAGTTTCAGTAAACATGACATAACTTTCTCATATGGAATCAAAATTAAGAATTTCAAAATGATCCAGAAATTTGAGAATGAGACGTACTAAACCCAAAAGGTGTTTTAAAAGATTCATAATAATCAGGGAGTAGTGATGGACAAAAGTGACAAGTTTGTGGAGTTGTAAAGATTATTTCCTATAGAATTTACCCCAAGTGTTTGATACAGGAGCATCCCGGGGCACCAAGCAATCCTACACACCAAAAAGGAAAAATATTTTATTTTCCTAAATTTTAGTGTGATGTTGGTCTTGCAGGCATGATGAATTTCTTGATTTTTCTTCCTTCAACAACCTTGAAAGGGAACCATTTCCTTACACTTGTTTTTGACATGAATTTCAATTGTAAAATCATTTCATTTGGTTTAAAAAAAAAATACTTGGGAAATAAAGTCCCATAGTCAAGTTTGGAGATATTATATTTTATTCATTTGTAACTCCCAATAATTTTAAATTGTTGGCCATTAGTGCTAGAATCTTCTAGGTGCAAGTTTTTGAGGTAGTGGAATGATGGAAGAAATTTTTAGAAAAAACATTAGAAATCTTGCAGCAAAGGAATAACATCAGGGAAAGAAGAGAAATCCCACACCTAGAATGGAGGAGGTAGAGGCTTGACTAGAATTTTGGGGAGATAAAGATTGTTTGAGCTGTGACTATGAGACCCAGTTTCAATAAATTGGGAATAACTTTCTTATACGATAACGAAATCAAGAATTTCAAAATGATTTGGAAAGTTGAGAACGATGTGCACCAAACCCAGAAGGAATTTTAAAATATTTGTAACAATCAAGGAGTAGTGATTGAAAAAAGTGATGGGTTTGTGGAGTTGTAGCGATTCTTGCATGTAGAATTGATTTTAATTTACCTCATGGAATGCAAGTAGCATATGTTGTTGTAGCTTCAAATTGTATATAAAAATCATATTAATTAATTTAAATGAAAAATATTTGGTCATATTTTCTATTAAAAATTTGTGTCAAATATTTTCAACTTTTGAAGTAAGGTTGTTGGTTGTGTTATGGCTGCTTGGATGGGTTGTTCGACAAAACCCCCCATCCTTGTACTACACTAGGATGGATATTTCCACCTTGGTCCTCATTTTTTCTCAAATTTTTAATGTTTCAAACCTCTATTTGGACTAGCAAATGAAATGAGCAAGGTAAGATAATTTTTAAGATTACCGTAGCCTTCAGATTAAGCTTTCTAAATGTATAATTTTAATATATTTTATTTATTTTTTGTTTTCTAGTGAATATAGGTTTTTCTATAAACATCAAGCTTTTTGCTCCAACCACAAGGAAAAACAAAATAATAGAAAAAATTCTAAGAAAATCTATGTATTACATATTAATATTTTGTTTTCAATAGAAAAAAGTAAGATTTATATAGATAAAATCATGCATTATAGAATAAAACCATGTCAAAATTATAATTAATCTCACAAAAAAAAAATAATAAATAAAATATGCAACAAAAATAACAAAAATATTTGTGCACTAAACATTGTTGTTACCAATCGATGTTTAAGAATTTGTAATTTTGTCCTTTTCATAAAAAAGTTATGCATAATGCAAAAAATGACACTTCTTAAGAATATTGTTAATTATAAAAAATAAGTTATTAAAACATGTTAAAAAGCTACAAATTATTTTAATATTTTTAAAAATAAATATTTTCAAAATTTACATGAAATCTTAAAAAGCACTAGTTCACATAATCTTCCAAGTATTGCCATTTTGGTTGCTATAGGTGACAAAAGGTAAAATTTTGGTCAAAAATGTTGATTTCAATGTCTCACTTTAGCTAAAAAGTGGGATACACTAGTGTGAGATCACCCACACACACATAAATACATAGATATTTAAAAACTTTAGACATAGTGTATGTATAAAATAAATAATAATTAAGTTTCAAAAATGTAACATGAGGAATACATTATATTTTAAAAATATTGATAGTTAAATCTTCAAAAACACCTTTTTTTATTGAATTTTGTTAAAATAATCCATCAACTTCAAGGATGGTGTTGGGAAAAATTTTCGAATAACACTAATGACATGATTTTTTAAGACTTTGGCATGTTTGGGAATCCCACTTATTTAGAGGGAATACAAATTTTAGCTACAAATGTTAGCACTTTTTCTGTCCAAATCAAACCAAATCTAAATGTTAGCACGTTTACATCTAGTTGATAATTTTATCATTGGCACTATTTGGCCCATCATGATCCTATTCTAACCCATGTATTTTTTATTGATGTCTTCTATATAAAATTATAAGTATTTTTTCTCAAGAAAAAGTTGGTCTTTTTAAAGTTCAAAGAATTTAAGGCTCTTGCTACTTGAACTAGATAGAGAAAAAGATCAAGGTGTTGAGAATAGAAAATGGTAGAGAATTCTATTTATCAAATTGATAAATTTTATTGAGAATGTGGTCTTATGAGGCAAAAGAAAACTTGATACACCCATAAATAAAATGGAGTTGCATAAAGATTTTAGAAAATAGTAATGAAAAAAGATATAAACATGCTTTGTGGTGCTATTTTAGATCAAAATATTTGGGTGAAATCTATGAGAAAGCTTATTACCTTAGTAATAGGTCTCCCATTTCATCTCTCGTGGAAAAAACCCTATAGAGGCTTGGTTGAGAAGAAGCATTGATTTCATCATATCAACTTTTTTTTTTTGTTGTGAGAAATGTGTACATGTTCCAAGGCAAAGAGATCAAAGTTAAATTTTAAAGAAGATAAGTGCATCTTCATCAACTATAGTGATGATGAAAAAGGGTACAAGCTTTGAAACATTGAAACTTATAAAGGCAATGTATCATTAGAATGTAACATTTAGGGAGATTAGATATTATCGTATGCCTATGCTTGGAGAGAAAGAAGATAATAAGTTGGTGTAGATAAAGCTAAAGTCTGGGGATGTTGCACCTAATATTGAGCCAGAGGATCCTAATGGACCTAAGGAGGAGATTGATTTGGGAAGTTAAGAGGAAGAAGAATAGCCTCAAACCCCATTCTTGAGGAGGCCCATTCAACACATAATATGACCTTATAGGTATAACACATTTGATTTTAGATATATTGTCCCTTGTCCATCGATGAGGATGATCCTAGAATGGTGAATGAGGTAATGTTGTCTACAAATTTAATAATTCCTACAAAATTGGCCATGGATGAGGAAATGGTAAAACATGAGAAAAATAATATATGGGACTTGGTAAAGGTTCCTAATAGTAGGACTTTGAAAGGTTGTTGGATACAAATGATATTTTAGGAAAAGTATAGATTATAGATCAATATTGAGAAATATAAGGCAACGTAAGTGGCTAAGGGCTATTCTTAGGTTGAGAGAAATAATTTTCATGACATTAAATTTCTTGTTAAGAAGTATAAACCCATCAAATTCTTGTTATTTTTTACTATTGTATATGACCTTGAAGTAGAATAGATGAATATGAAATAACCTTTTTACATGAGGATTTAGAGGAAGAGATATACATGACAAAGCCAAATTAATTTATGGTAAATGGTAAGAAAAAATTGTAGCTTGAGAAAAAAATTGTAGCTTAAGAAAAAAATTGTAGCTTAAATGGTCTCAAATAATCTCCCACAATGTGTTATCAAAAGTTGGAAAGTAATGTGTTAGAGTTAAGGTGTGCTAGAGAAAAACATTAATATATTTACTACAAACATGATGGTGATCATAAAACTATTATCTATTTATATTTTCATGAAAAGTTGCTGATCAATACTATTAAGAAGATGGTTTGGGATTTGAAATCTCAATTTTTAGGATAATGCGATACTCAAAGGACTTGGAGGAAGCTAGTTTTTCATAGGGAAGAATCTCAAGATAGACTAAGGTAACAAAAAAAAATTCTTGGAGGTAGTATGTGAGCCCTATGTTGTAGTATTTCAAGATGTATGACTATAGAGCAATGAGTGTTCCCATTCCTATGAGGAAAAATCCTTATGTTGATCAATACACTTTTACACTAGATGAGATAGAGAAAATGAGCCACACACCCTAGATGAGATTGAAGTTAGGAGCCTTATATATGCTATGGTTTTTACTAGACCAAACATTGCCCAAGTAGTAGGAATTGTAATCAAATATATCTCCAATCTATGAAAAGAGAATTCAAATATAACGAAGAGGTTCTTAATGTATCTCAAAGTTGTGTTAGAATTTTTTATTGGCTATTATGGAGGATACGATTTTGGCACGATAGTGAATACATAGATATTTATGGATTTTGATTGGGTTGGAGATGTGGATAGAAAAAGGTCAACTAGTGGGTATGTGTTTACCATGTTTGATGGTGTCATTAGTTAAATGAGAAAGCTGGGTTATGGATACTCTTTCAAATACTAAGGCTAAGTATATGATATCTAATCATTCATGTAATGAAGTAATTTGACTTTAGAAATTATGTTTATACATTAGGTTCAAGAACTCCACAATGGCGATTCATTGTGATAATCAAAATGTCATTAGTGTGACAAAGAAATCTAACTTTCATGCATGGATAAAGCATATTGATGTTCAATGTATTTTTTTCATGAAACGATCATGGATAAAAGGATAAAGGCAAAAAAAGTAGATATTTGGATAACTCTGTAGTGCCCCGCCACACAACTCTAGGGGAAGTTGCAATTTACTACTCAAATGCAATAATTTTTTTTTGTTTAAGTACAAATAACATGCAAGTTCACTACCCATTGCCAACAACCCCTAAGGTTACAAGACTGAGCTTACTTAAACCCAAACAAGAAACATGAATTGAAACCATAACATTTAATTACTTAACAAAATAAATACACATACATTCCATACATGATAAAATTACAACAAAGGCATAAGAGATACCACATGATTCCAATAATACAATTTACAATACAATTACAACTCTCATTCCCTGAATGAGGTAAATCCAAAAAACAAGGTTACAAATTACATCTTCCACCTCGATACAAATGAGGGGTAATAAACTACAATAACAGTTGAAATGCATAAAGCATGAAAAGAATATGGATCCCACGAGCTCTCCAACTAGAAATCTCGTCCACATGAACAAGAAAATGACCCAACGGATTAAGGTGCACATTCCACCCAACCAAGTGATACCCGAAGGCTCACCCCCTGTGCTAGGAGATAGTAACAAGGATTCCTACACAAGACCATCTACCTCTAGACACAGGCTAAAACATAACTAAATTGAATCGAATACCAACACAATAACACTTAATACAATGGTTACAATGCTTCCAGAGAACAATGATCATCTATGCAGTACAACAAACTAACTTTTGGTTGACATAGAGAGAGTGTCACACATAATTTGCTATGAGTTACCCTAGATCAACCTTCCTAGGCTACCGGACCCCCATTCAGGGTTACCCTGGCTTGCCTCTACCAGCCGCCAAACCCCCATACAAACTGTGCTTCTCATCTCATCTCAAATCTTAAAAGTGAATGAGTCATGAGAGGGGCATTTATTATCTTAATTAGTTTGAAAGTTTTTCATTAATTCTTTTTAAGTTATCACTTACTTAAACCCTAAGTGAGTTACCCTGGTGCCCCTTTGTGTGTCAGACCCCCATATAGAGCCACTCTCCTATCGACAACATATTGAACAAAACCAAACACCAAGGGTGCCAAAGTGCATACAAACAAGATAAACAATCACTCCAACTCTAGGAGGAAACATATAATGAAACTCACTCCAAACAATTGGAGGCAACACAACACATAATCCACTCCTTCCAAAGGAGGCATGGACCACATAAACCACTCCTAAACCAAAGGAGGCACAACCATCCCCATTCGTGAAAATCGGGTAAAACAATAAGATACAACTATATGCACTACCCAAGGCAATACAAAGGTTGACTAACATAATACAGTAACCCCAACAGTTAAACCCCTTCTAGAAGACTTAACAACCCTTCTAATCAAATTTCCCCATAGTGAAAACAAAAGAAGAGTACATTCAAGAAGGGCGATCAAACAAGAATTAAATCTATATTTGGATTTCCTAAATCCACTTCCTTCATTAACATTCACTAATTTATTTCCTTAATAAAACTGATTTAATAATGTCTCTTTTAGATAAAAGATAAATTTTAACCAGATATTTAATTCTCTAATTGCTCTTAAATGATAAAAAACATTTACTTCTATGATCCAGAACCTATCATTTAAAAATAACTATTGGTCCTTTGCAAAATAAATCATTTTAAAATCAATTAATCTCGCTATTAAACACATTACATTTAAATCCAATATTTGTCCTTTCAAATATATTATTTAAAAATAAAATCAATAACTTGATTATGAACACAATATTTTAAATTCCTCGATTACACATTTCATGAAAATCACTAAACTTATCGTAATTTCGTTTGTAACCAATAAGAACTATAAATAAAAACGCTCTTTTAAACATTTCATTTCATTTAATACGAATATCCCTCTCCCTTAAAATCACTCCCTTGTTAACTAATTGCTTGATCATTTGATAAGCATTTATAAATTTAAATCTAAGGGTCTCCTTTAGTTTCCCAAAAATAAATATTTAAATATGAAAACAAAACCCATTTCACATTTAAATCATTTCATTATAACATAAATGATTTCATCTATTTTAATAAAAAATAATCTTAAGATCATTACATTTAAACATAAATATATATTAAACATATATATAATTATATACCTAATGTATATACATTTATATATATATTTATAAAAATTCATTTAAAAATCTAAATCATTTAAAAACCATTTAATAATAACCAACTCCTTTTAACAAATAAAATAAATGAAATAAAATATAATATAATATATAATATATTATATATATAATATAAAATATATATATTATATTACATATATAAAAGAAACAAAAAAAGAAAATTTACAAAGGAAAAGCCCCTCCATATTAGGGCATGCAGGTCACCCTGCCTCCCCAGGGTAGCGGCCTGTGTGCTTCACACATAGTCTGACTCCCTTAGGGGCGCAGCCTGTGTGTTTCACACACAATCCACCTCCCTTAGGGGCGCAACCTGTGTGTGGCACACAGTCCGCCTCCCTTAGGGGCGGTGGCCTGTGTGTTTCACACACAGTCTGCCTCCTCTGAGGCTGGGCGGTGGTGGGGTTAGCTTCCCCTGCCTACCCCACATAGAAACAAAATAATTTTATATTATTTGTCTTTCAAAACTCATTTTTTAAGTAAAAACAAAGCACATTAAATCCTATGTTCTGGTAATTTCTAGAACATGATTATTGTGCCAAATTTTAATAGGAACAAAGTTTTCCAACAAAATAAAATAGATCTAACAATAAATGAAAGAAATATATGTATATCCACATATATATATATATATATATATATATATATATATATATATATATATATACTGAATATATGCCTAAGATCTCCATTTTACAGTTAAATTGGACAAATTTTCAACAAGAAAAGTTCAATAAAATTAATTTTCAACATGATTTCCTGATTTCTATTTCAAATTTGATATGAACCGTTTCAACTCCGAAACAGAGGTTTTCTAATTTTCATTTTGTTCCTTTTCAAATTTGCTATTGTTAGACTTGAAAGTTCCTGTTGAAAGTTTTTTTTTCTACAAACAATCTAAATTTCTTCCAGATTACAACAGGGTTTTCAAATTTTGTTTTCAAGCAGGTTTTCAAAATTGAAAATGCAATTTTCAAATAATAAAACAAGAAGGAACCTGTGATATGAAGCTGGAAAAAGAGCTTGAAGAAGAAATCTAGTGCTGGGCTGCAAAGATCTTTCCAACACTTCACTCCAATCCACAGTGCATCAACAACAAGAGAAATTCCTTCCTTTCTTCCTCATAGCAAAATTTCTTCAAGAATGAAATCCCCCCTCTCTTTTTCCCAAATTTTGGTCAATATACCCAAAAATATCCAAGATATTTTTCCAAGATATTTTCTTCTTCCCATTATAAATATCTTTTAACATTATAGAAATTTTCATGCATTTACAAACTATTTGCATTTTAATACTTTAAAACAAAATTTAAATTTCAAATAGATTAATTCATTTACTTTATTATAAAATTCCTATTTCAAAATGAATTTAAAGCTTTTAATAATTTCTTTTCAAAAAGAATTTAAACTTTTAAAATTTTCTTTTCAAAGAATTTAACACTTTTAATTCCTAAATGGATAACTTAATTCATTTCAACACAATTAATTTAATTAATCAATAAAATAAATCTAATCCAATATTAGATCATTTTATTAATTAAATTAAATTAATTGATAAATTAAATAACATTTCTAGCATTATAACTAGATCAATTTTGTAAATAACTTAAATACATAAAGCCATTTATTTACCTTTTCCAACTGAAATTTAAATAAATCAAGGAGAGATGAACAACAAGACGCAACTTAACCCAACTAAAACTCGACGACACACTATGACTAGGGTGATGACTTGGCATGAAAAACCTAGCTACTATCTCCTAATTGAATACCGTTGGCCAATGGACACACTCAAACCTGTAAACCAGGTGGAGTCGATGTCCTGTACCTACCAACCTGTGAACAAAGAGTATATCGAACATGCATATATATACCATAATAAACACACTGTGAAGAGGAAATTGCGGAATCGTAGGGCACTCACAAGCGAGTGATGCAATCTCATCCCCTTCACCAATACACTCATCAAAGACTGACAGTTCCATCATAAACAAATATCTCATGCAATAACATGTTACAATAACTAACCATCATTATACCAATTAAAACATGCCAAATAAAGCATCAGATAAGATACATGTTATCACACCAATAGACTATCGCTCTATAAATAGCGATCAAATAACACACACATGATAAAGTGTCTCAATAACCAAAAAGCACATCAAAGCAAACAAGGACACACTGTCCCGCTAGAAAGAAAAACAGAGGGGTATTACAAACTCTTGAAGATTCATTGGTGAAGCTTGTGAGCATAGAGAAGTATGATTGTAGGTTAACTATAGACTTTATAACCTTCGCAATTAGTCCTTGCTTATTTTCCCTTTTTTTCTTTTTCAAAATTAATGCAACAAGTGGGTGAATGTTAGGATGAGGGTGCATTTTACACCTTTCAAATCTGGGAAAAAGTTATATTTATTTAATATTTAATATTCATATTACTATGCCCACATGAGAAATGGTCCACCACCTAAGGGGACACTTATTTTTTGCTTGTAATTAGTTGTATGATCTATGTAAGAGGGATTTGTCATTGTAATATGTGTAAGAACATGTAAGAGCATGAAAGAGTAGGGCTACAAAGATTACTTGTAATAACATCTTTGATCAATTACTATTAGCATGTGTAAGTGTGTTATTTAAGAGACTAGATGTAACAAAAATGGGTTTCCCAAGTTGGTAGGTGGAATATTTGGCTAAGGGTTACACTTACACATTGGGAGTACATTCTATTCATGGATTGTTGACCCATTAGAGAAGGAACCCAAATTATGTTCCTTATTTTGGCACATGTCTTTGAAAATCACCTATGGATTCCTAGTTCACCCTTTGCCTATATATTGGATGCTTAGGAAGGAAGTTTCCATGTCCAATTTAATGTAGGGTTATGTTGCCATATTTTCTCCAAGAATGGAGTGTAGACACTTTTGAAGCACAATGAACTTAAGATTATATTATAATAATTTATTATTGAATAATACATTGCTTTGGTTTTATCGAGGTAACATTTTTCTCTTCATAAGGGTTTCCCAAGGTATATATGGTGTTTCTTCTTATAATTGTTTCATTCTATCATTTCTCATCTTCTATATTCATTCTTTCTTCTTTCTAAATGTAATTTACAAGTTGAAGCTCTACTAATTTTTTGTTAGATTGCAAATTTGAATATTTCGTCATTGGATTGAGTAGGAATAGGAATATATCTTTCCTTGAGTTAACATGAAATCTAACACATATAATGCATAAATAAGAATCATAAAAACTAGCAAATAAATATTTTAGTCTATTAGTCTGTACCAACAACATCAATCTATAGGTAATCTAGGCTCACTTCCTAAAATTGTTGAAATCAACATGTTTGACCCCTAGGTAATGTCAAGTTAGGTGTTAGATATAGCTCATGGTCAAATCATATGATATGCCACTTAACAAGAGCAGACAATTCTTCTACACTTTAGAACTTTCTAGACTAGGTAGGATAATCCCATTAAATGTTGCAAAACAATTAAAGAGAAATAAAAATTTCAATACAAATGTAAGTTTTACCTTATGTGTGAAGATAGCCTAATTAATTATCACTAATTACTATTCATACTAATTCACTTAAATTTGTTAGCCATGATCTCAAAATGATAGAAATTAAATAGATTTAACAAAGCTTGACTACAAAGATGAATTTAGTGAAATTTTTTAAAGATCTATCCATTTGTAACCTCCCAAAAGATCATGCCAATTAACAAGAAAAAAATAATATATATTACAAATTACAACAAAAAGTTATTACATTAAAATATTTATAATATAACATGCTCATTTTCCTTTTATGATAAAAGAGTGCCTTATGCATCGTGACATAGTGTGTAATTATCAAAGTATGCAAAAAGATCGATACATTGGAAGATCGACTACATATTTCTTATGATGAAAACCGTATTTCTTTCTTTCAAATGTTTTTATATTGAGGTGGAATTGCTTTTATTCTTTGGTGACTTGGACAGGTTTTGGTCCGCCGCAACAGCCAATGCCCAGCTTCAAAAGACTAACCGAAGTATAAGAGATATAAGAGATTCTCTTAACTTTGCCCTTGGTGTGCGAACTGCTCGACAAACTAGCTTTCGTTCTGAGCAATCGCCTTTCGAGTTACTTGACTTTACGCCAGGTAACACCCTCTTTTTAACCATTAAATGGGAAGGTCGAAGATTGTATTTTGAAAAAGTTTCCTTTAGGAGTTGGGGTGTCAGTGTTATTTCTAACCTTTATATTTTTCTTTCGTTTTCACAAAAACGGAAACAGTGGGTATTAAAAAGCAAGTTGCAGAGGTGGCGAAGCTGTTGGATATGGAAGGCATCGAACCAGCGCTTGCCGTTGTTTTATGCGGGTTTGGAGGAGTTGGTAAAAGTACACTTGCTGCTTCAGCTATTCAAAGTTTGAACTGGGCCGAACTCAAGGCTTCTCCAGACTTCAAATTAAATATTGAAGGGTAAAAATAAACCATCAAACTCCAGATATAGAATCCCACATCATCGACCTCCAACAACAAAATATAATCACTGCTTTTGAAGACAGGAAAATCAAGGTGGAAAGTCCCGAAGAGGGGCGAAGAAAGCTCCAAAAGGCCATGGAAAACAAATTCTGCTTTCTTTACATCGACAATGTCGTTGACAAAGAACATATCGAGAAGCTTTTACCCAAAGATTTATTGTGGTTCAATAAATCAAATATGTCCATGGAGAAAACAAAACTGAGAATACTGGTGACGTCCAGGGAAGGTAATCTCAAACCCAAATTCAATATCAAGTGCAAGGAACTTGAAGTGCGACCTTTCTCTGCTGACGCGGCTGATGAACTCCTGAGAGAAACAATCCTCCAATCACAAGGCCAATTCAGTCTCGACTTTGATGAAAGAAGCCTCATGACTTCTGTGGCCCGAGCATGCAGAGGTGTTCCGCTAATCTTGTCTGTCTTCGGGAACCACTTAAGAGTGGAAAGAGAGGAAGGACCAGAAAGAGCGGAACGAGGTTACAGGGAAGCCCTTGAAGCTCTTCGAGAGGGAAACCTCGATAGCTTCACAGACAAAGATATTAGTGGACAGCTCTTTTTCGTTTTTGGCAAAATGAGAGACGAAGAAGAAAAGATGCATTCCTGGACATCTGCAAATATTTTTATGGTTGGGAATGGAATGTTGTTGGCAGTATTGTAGACCTTTCTAAACTTAAGTCTCTTCAGAAGAGAATGTTGATAAACAAAAGCGACTCAGGAGAAGTCATTGTTCATGACATCCTTCGCTTGATGGGAGTGAAAGATGCCGAAAAGACAAGGTTTTCAAATTATGGGGAGTTTTCTGAATTCCTAGAAGATAGTGAGGCAAATCTCAAAACTGTGAAAGGCATCTCACTTATCAGTGACAAGTCTCTAACAAGACTGGAATCGAAGCACTTGGATGCCGTATGCTACTCGTTGAGAGTACTAATGCTAGGAGACTGGGTAAAGATTGGTGGGTCTCCTTGCAAGAACGCTTTTAAAAAATTGGGATATCTCGTTGTAGGGGATTTGATCGATTTTCCATTTCAAGATGCTTTTTCACAACTGCAGAAGCTCATTATTTTCTACAACAAGTCAAAGCACGGCATGAATTTGCATCGGGTAAGGAAGAATTCTTTAAATTTGTTATAATGAAATAGCTAGGATATTAATTTTTTAATCAACGTCCGCAACAAAATTTCTTGAATATAATGAAATAGATTTATATTACATAATTAATTTGCAATTTTTGAAATTACTGCTTTCTTAAATGGTATTAATTAATTTTGGAAGCCGTTAACTCATTCCATTTAATCCATGGCGACGACGATGGTAATAGCGTGATTTTGATTGCACGTAGCTTCCAGGGAGTCTGAAAGTAATCTCTCAAGAAGTAGCATATCCGGATTGCCATTCGTTTGAAAGACTTACTTTGCAAAGTCTCTATTCTTTGCAAAATTTTACAGTGAAAACAAGCCAACCAGTGCAACTGCCAAAGGAATGCCATCTTCCTGCATCTCTAGTGGATCTCCAATTGAATTGTTGCAGTCAGCTACCGAAAGATTTCAGCAATCTGACTGCTCTTGAGCGCTTGACTCTCGATAAGTGTGACTTGGAGTCTTTGCCTCAAGGATTCGGAAACCTAAAGAAATTGAAGCATTTGAGCATGGAACACTGCACAAATTTGACTTCCCTACCGGAAGAACTTGGGCTGCTATCTTCAATGACTTGTCTGATGCTGCGCGGATGCACGCTTCTCCAAAAGTTGCCTGTTGGTCTGGGAAAGTTGAGTGCAATGGAAGAGCTGAGCATGGGAGGGTGTGAGAATTTGAGGGAACTGCCTCAAGGCTTTGGCGGATTATCTTCTCTCCAAAAGCTGGACTTAACTGGATGCATCAGCTTGCAGCGACTGCCAGAAAGCTTTGACAAGCTTCCAATTGTGTCGCTTACTCTCAAATCACTTCCGAATTTAGATGAACTTCCGGAAAGCACTGGAAATATGGCACGTCTTACCCATTTGAAATTGATATCCTGCGACTCATTAACTACTCTTCCCAATAGCTTTGTGCGTTGAGCTGTTTAAAGACCTTGGAAATTTATGATTGCAATAAGCTTGTAGCGCTTTCCATAGACTGTGGCCAGCTCAGTTCCTTGAAGGAGATGACCGTGACAAAGTGCTCTCATTTGGAGGAGCTGCCTAATGGGTTTCAAGCATTGCCAGCCTTAAAAAGATTCGTATTGACATATTGTAGCAGCTTACAGAATCTTCCGGCGGGGTTTGGGGAGCTCATATGTTTGGAATACTTAAAACTAGAGGGCTTGCTAATCTCAAGTCTTCCTGATGGATTCGGGAAGCTCCAAAGATTAAATATTCTAAAAATATTTCTATGTAGCAAACTAGAAACACTACCGGATGATTTCGAAAGTTTGGCGTCTTTGCGTTGGTTAACGTTGTCGTCGTGTACCAAACTGGACGGCCGAGCAATGGAGAGAATAATAAAACTAAAGCTTTGTTTTTATTTAGACATTTTAAGCAGTCCTAAATTGATTGAGAGGTGGGAAGAAATGCGGGAGGAAGCGGAATATCCTATGGTGGTAATTGGAGGAAGAGAATCGGTAAGCCGTTCTTTACGTGCCTTCAAGTTTCTTCCCTGCTTTGTTTGTTACATGGATTCTTTTTGAAATCTCTTGTTTGCAGGACTTGTGTCGTGCAACGAGAGCGGGTTTGTTGGGTGCGAGGTGTTGAAAGTGTATCTTCCAGCCTGGAACCGTGTCACCCAGGTTGGATAGATTAGATAAACTTTCCTGATTTTTATTTGCCTTATCTTTTACGCACTTGTCAGTTTGGGAATTCTTTTCTAGAAACAGCTTTGTCTTCTTTCTAAGATTAATCTCTGCTTTGCTTCACCATTGGTGAATAAGAGAGATTATAAAAAGGATAGATGTGTGCATTGTAAATATACAGATTGAAGGTTATTGCAGGAAAGGACACAAGATCAAAGAGAGGTTGCAGTGAACAGAAGAAGTAGTTGAATATTATCCAAGTTTGCAGTTTCGTTGTGGATGCCAAGTTCTGGCAGTTATTGTAAATTTCTTCTTTTCTGCTTTAATAAAATCTCTCTTTGAATGCTGGTTTTTCCCCAGAGTTAGGGGTTTTCCAGGGTAAATCATTGTGTCAAAGTGTGATTGGTTTTCTTTGCATTCAGTATTTTAGTGAATGGTGTTGTGCATGCTTTAGTTCATTGTTTCAGTCATTTGATTTCTGTTATTCGAATTTCTAAGAATAAACAATAGTCAATTTATTGCTGGGTTTAACAACGCCAATAAGGGAGACATATTTTACACATGGTATTAGAGCTAATACTCTGAAAGAGAAAACTAGGGTTTAATCACACCACTGCAAGTTTCGATTTTCTTTTTGTCTTCAGGGGTTTCAGCAATGGCAGCAGCCGGATTAAGAGATTCAGATAGACTTGAGGGGGCTTCAAACTTTGGCGTGTGGAAAGCAAGAATTCTTCTGTTACTGGAGGAGAATGGTCTGAAGGAATATGTAACCACTACCATTTCTATTCCAACAGATGCTACACTACTGGCGACCTACCGGAAAAAAGATGCCAAAGCTAGACGCATCGTTATGGATGGGGTCAAGGATCACCTTGTTCCTCATATTGCAGATTTAGACACCTATAAAAAGATGTATGATGCCATACTCAACCTATACCAGAGTTCAAATTTGAATAGGCAGCTGATTCTTAGGGATAAGCTAAGAAACACCAGCATGAAGAAAGGGGAGAGCATTGTGGACTACCTTACAAGATCAAAACAGTAAAAGATGAGCTAGTAACTACCAGGGTAGCAATACTAGATGATGAGGTTGTCAGGATTGCATTGGCAGGATTCACAAAAGATTGGGATATCTTTGTCAAAGTTGTATCTAGACGGCAATATATTCCTAATTGGGATCATTTGTGGACTGATTTCACCCAGGAAGAATTTCAAATGAGTTATGTTAATGGAGGCAGTAGCAGTGGTCGTAAGGGTGAGGTGGAAGATAATGTTGCTCTTGCCAGCAAAGGCAAAGCTAAGAAAGGCTCAAGTAGTGAGTCTACCTCAAAAGAAGACAAGAAGAAAAAGAAAGACCTGAGTAAAATTAAATGTTATGGTTGTGATCAGCTAGGACATTATGTCAGTCAATGTCTGAATCGGAAGAAAGGAGACAAGAAGAAGAAGCAGACATCAGCTTCAGTGGATGTTGATGAGCTATCCTCTAGACTAGAATATGAGTTCGCTCTTCTAAACTGCTTATCTAGATCGAGCACTACAGGGGTCTGGTATATTGACAGTGGTGCATCATGCCATATGATAGGAGTTAGAGAAAACTTCTCCAACTACAAAGTAGAAGAAATAGGCTTCCAGATAAAAATGGGAAACAAGTCCACATGCACTCCAGTTGGGAGAGGGACTGTTTCATTTTAGAGGGAGTCAAGTAGTGATAATAAGATCACAGATGTATTGCATGTGCCAGGGATGTACATGAATATGATTTCAGTATCTTCCCTTAAAGACAAAGGGTACAACGTACTCTTTCAAGGACATAAGGTGTATTTAAAACACAAGGACTGGAAGAAGGTAAAGCAGATTGGAGTTAGAAGTGACAATTTATACATATTGTAGTTTGAAACTCCAAAGGCACTAGTGAGCAGTAATAGCAGCAGGGAAATAGGAGAGCTATGGCATAGATGGATGGGACATATACACCATGGGGCATCAGAATTGCTTAGAGAAACCATGATAGGAATTCCAGAGTTGAGTGCAGAGCATGGTGACGCATGTAAAGGGTGTGCACTCGGGAAATTTTCAAAGGCAGCCTTCCCTAGAAGTGACAATAGAAGTACAGGTGTTCTTGACTTGATACATTCTGATATTTATGGTCCCATGTCTACTCTATCTTTGAGAGGTTATGAGTATTACATAACCTTGATTGATGATTTCTCCAGGAAGACCTGGATATATTTCTTGAAGGCTAAAGATGAGGTCTTCAGTCACTTCCAAGAATTCAAAGCTCTTGTGGAGAATATGGCAGGCAGGAAGATCAAGGTTCTTCGGATAGACAACGGGGGTGAGTATAAAAGCAAAGTCTTCCAGGAGTTTTGTACCAAAGAAGGAATCAAGAGAGAGTGGACTGTTCCCTACAACCCACAACAAAATGGGGTTGCTGAGCATAAGAACAGGGCAATTATTGAAGCAGCCAGGGCCATGCTGTTTGATCAGGATCTGCCTAAGTATCTTTGGGCAGAGGCTTGCAGCACAACAGTCTATGTTTAGAATAGAGTACCTCATAAGATTTTGGGAAAGATGACACCAGAAGAAGGCTTTACAGGGAAGAAGCCTGAGGTTGGGCATTTTAGGATCTTTGGTAGTATAGCATACTATCACGTACCATCAGAGAAAAGAACCAAGTTAGATTCGACTGCAGAGAAAGGTTTCTTTGTTGGATACAGCAAAACCTCCAAGGCATACAGGATCTTTATTCCAGGGACGAGGAGGATCATAGTGAGATGTGATGTGAAGTTTCTGGAGGAGAAAGCCTTCAGAAAATCTTAGGATTTGCCAATAGTTGAACAGAGTCAGCAGATTGAAGCTCCAAAAGTGGATCAAGAGTCTCAGGTATAGGGCACTATGACAGCAACAAATACAAATACAGGTACCTTGGGTGAGTTGAATCCACATGATCAGGAGCAGTAGAATAAGGAACAACAAGCTCCATCTATTGGTGTATCTCCTACTGGCAGGAGAAGGATTAGTCGAGTGGAAACTCAGATTGGGCAAGATGCTCAGGAGTTTATGGGAGCTCCTAGAACGAGTGGTAGGGAGAGGAGACCACCGGCTAAATATTCAGATTATGTGGCATTAATAAGCGAGCTCACTGACAGTGAGCCTTCCAGCTATTAGGATGTTGCATAGCAACAAGTTTGGCAGGATGCTATGGTGGAGGAATATAACTCCATCATGAAGAACGATGTCTGGGAGGTAGTGCCAAGGCCTATAGATAAGGCAGTGGTTGGTTCTCGCTAGATCTATAAGATCAAGCATGCTGCAGATGGTAGCATAGAGAAATACAAAGCCAGGTTCATGGCCAAGGGGTTCTCTCAGAAGGAGGGAATAGACTATGACAAGACATTCACTCCAGTGGCCAGATATA
The DNA here is from genome assembly GCA_007258455.2 of Sequoia sempervirens. Lineage (NCBI taxonomy): Eukaryota > Viridiplantae > Streptophyta > Pinopsida > Cupressales > Cupressaceae > Sequoia > Sequoia sempervirens. The sequence continues at coordinate 34,356 of VDFB02190353.1, forward strand.
CCTCCATACGAGCTGTGATCTCATTAGCAGCACAAATGGGATGGAAGATCCATCAGATGGATGTTAAGATGGCTTTCCTAAACAAAATCATAGAGGAAGAGGTGTACATCGAACAACCAGAAGGTTTTGTGGCGCATGGGAGTGACTCTCATGTTTGTAGGTTAAAGAAAGCACTATACAGACTTAAGCAGGCACCCAGAGCGTGGTATGAGCGCATAGATAGCTACTTGCAGAGCATGGGATTCGTGAAGAGTGAGGCGGACTCCAACCTTTACTATCTCATGATGGGGGGTGAACCACTCATCCTAGTTTTGTATGTGGATGATTTATTTATGACTGGTTCACCGAGGCTCATAGAGGATTGCAAGAGGGACCTAGCAGCAGAGTTCAAGATGAAGGATTTGGGATTGATGCACTATTTTCTGGGACTAGAGGTGTGGCAGACAGAGGGAGAGATTTTCCTTGGTCAAGGGAAATATGCTATGGAAATCTTGAAGCGATTCAGAATGTTGGACTGTAGACCCATGTCTACACCAATGGTTACAAATTGGCAGAAGATCAATGCATCAAAGTAGGAGGCAGTAGACCCCACCTTATATAGACAGCTTATTGGGTCATTGATGTATCTGGTCAATACAAGACCAAACATTTGCTTTGCAGTCAACTCTCTTAGTCAGTTCATGGTAGAACCAAAGAGAATACATTGAACAACAGCAAAGCATGTGCTGAGGTATCTATGTGGCACAGTTGAGTATGGGTTGAGATATACTCGGGGTGATGGTGTCAAGTTGATTGGCTACACTGATGCAGACTAGGCTAGTAATGCAGTAGATAGGAAAAGCACTTCGGGGTGTTGTTTTAGCATGGGATCAGGGGTTGTCTCTTAGTACAATAGGAAACAGAAGTTTGTTGCATTAAGCTCTACGGAAGTAGAGTACATGGCAGCAAGCATGGCAACATGTGAGGCCATATGGCTTCAGAAGCTGTTAGTAGCATTGTTTGGTCAAGAGCTAGAATCAACCATCATTCACTGTGATAATCAGAGTTGCATAAAACTCTCTTAAAATCCTGTGTTTCATGATAAGTCGAAGCATATTGACATTAGATATCACTTTATCAAGGATTGTGTACAGCGTCGATTAGTTCAACTACAGTATATATCTAAAGATGAGCCTGGGTTGCAGACATCTTAACGAAGGCCTTGATGAAAAGCAAGTTTGTCTTCTTCAGGGACAAGTTAGGTGTAGTAGAGAACACCTTCTTTACTAAGAGGGAGTGTTGAAAGTGTAGCTCGAAAGATAAATCTTTCAGCCTGGAACCGTGTCACCCAGGCTGGATAGATTAGATAAACTTTCCTGATTTTTATTTTCCTTATCTTTTACGCACTTGCCAATTTGGGAATTCTTTTTTAGAAACAACTTTGTCTTCTTTCTAAGATTAATCTCTTCTTTGCTTCACCGTTGGTGAATAAGAGAGATTATAAAAAGGATAGATGTGTGCATTGTAAATATACAGATTGAAGGTTATTGCAGGAAAGGACACAGGATCAAAGAGAGGTTGTAGTGAACAGAAGGAGTTGAATATTATCCAAGTTTGCAGTTTCGTTGTGGATGCCAAGTTCTGGCAGTTATTGTAAATTTCTTCTTTTCTGCTTTAATAAAATCTCTCTCTTTGAATGCTGGTTTTTCCCCAGAGTTAGGGGTTTTCCAGGGTAAATCATTGTGTCAAAGTGTGATTGGTTTTCTCTGCATTCAGTATTTTAGTGAATGGTGTTGTGCATGCTTTAGTTCATTGTTTCAGTCATTTGATTTCTGTTATTCGAATTTTTGAGAATAAACAATAGTCAATTTATTGTTGGGTTTAACAACGCCAATAAGGGAGACACAATTGATGGAGCGCTCGACCTCCATTTTGTTCGAAGTGGACACAATTGTGGCATTGATCGCCATTCCTATCCACGTGGAAGAACATCACCATCGGCTTATACAACAACTTGTAGGGGTGGCGATGGACAAAGCAAAGATGGCTTCAATAGGACGCCTGCAAATTGTTTGTTTGAAAAGAGTAAAGGAGGGTGAAACGACAGAAAAAGAAAAACAAGAAGAAGAAGAAGACAATTTTTGACAAATTTTAAAGTCCATGTCAAAGGATCGTGTGCCATTCCTTCCACTGACATCAGGTGCCATTGTCTAATTTCGCTCACTCTCTTTGAAACTAAGAAACTTGCTGCCAACAAACTTGGTTGTCAGATGCTGGAAATGGGGTTAGATGATAAAGGAAATAAAATCTTGCAGTTTAGTAGTTTTATTGGAGAGGATGATATTTTAGGAGGGTCTCTCAATAGCTTAGAAAGGGAGTCTGAAGAAAATGAAACTTCCAATAGCATTGGAAATTTTATAGAATCTATATGTGCAGGGAAGCTTCCTGGAATAGCTGGACTATCTCAATCTCCGCCCAAAGAAAGTATGTTAACAGAGTTCCTTCAAATATTGAAGGAAAACAATGCAGATCACCTCATCGACAGCAAACTGAACAAGGTACTTTCATAATATAATAAAACCACAAAATATTATTTTTATATAAACATACAAATAGAAATTTGAAGCAAACTGATATATGTATCACATAGCTAAAACAAATATTGGTTGTGCTTAAAATGAACGTCAAACGTGTCCCCAATTGATGTAATTTGTTGTAACATTGCATGTTTCAGGTAGAGTTGGATCAGCTAAAGGGAAATGTGGTAGGCATCTTCATATGTGACCGAAACACTTCTGAATATATAAAATTACAAGAGGTCTATAAAGAACTCAGGGATAAAGGTTTCAATTTTCAAGTGCTTTGGAGTCCTCTATCTGAACAATTTTATGGGCTTCGTACTTATGCAAAGGCTCTTCAAAAACTGAATTGGGCAGCTCTTCCTAATCCTAATTTGGTCAAAGTGGAAAGTATAGAACCACATTTTATTATATTTGATGGAGGAAGTATTGGAAATCCATAAGCATTGTCTCCAATGATGCTGTGGGGTGCACAGGTTTATCCATTTACAAAAAGCAAGATTAATGAAATTGTCTCTAGCGAATTCAGTTTAAGTTTTTTCTTCCACAAAATAAATTTGGTAAGATCTTAAAGTTAATTGTGTAATTTTTTTTAATTAAATTTTTAGATTCTAAATTAATATAGAACTTTTAAAATGAATTATAATTTTATATTTTATGATATTTATTATTAATATTATTTTATAATAAATTTTATTTTTATATGGTTGCAGGTGAATAAAGAAGCAATAAAAAATAAACTAGTTTTTTTATATGCTGAACCTCCAAGTCAAGAATTTGAAATGAAATCCAAATTAGATCAATTAAAACAACTCTATGGTAATTTTGAAATTATATATGTGGGATACTATTTTGTGGAAGGATATGATAAACCAACATTCAAAGAAATTTATGAAAATGTGACAAAAAAAATGGATTGGCTGAAACTGTCATTTGAAGATATGACTACATTTTGGTATTGTTGCAAGTATTTATCTGAAGAAATGGAGGACCAATCAAATATGACTAGTGAACTCAAAATACTTCTTAAGCTTCTATATAATGAAAAGAGATGGTTAGTTGTACTAGATGCTGATGGCATAGTAACAAGGAGTGGATATGAAGTGGTGAAGATGATGTGTAAAAAAAATGATGAGAAAAGAGATGGGGTGGATGCTATAGTGAAAAATGAGTTGTTGGAAAGTTTAAAAGTTGGAAAATGTAATGAAATAGTGAAGACATTTTTCAATGATAGAATCATAAACCATCCAAAACATTTACATCATTTGGTAATGGATGATAGAATTGCAAAAATCTCTTATACATGTGACATATGTCATTCTTCTAATGTACTTAAATGGGACCAACAAAGGAGATATAGGTGTCACCAATGTAATTGGGATTTATGCCCAAAATGTTGGAAATCATTTGTAAAAAGTCAAGTACAAGATTTATCCTTGACTAAGGATAAGGACAACTAAAAGGTTCTCCTTCCACACATTTTCCTTCTAAAGAAGGGAAACAATATTTATATATTTATCATATCTTCATAAAACTCACTTATATAACATCCATAGTCCCGTTGTAATTTGGACTAGGGTAAAAATTTTACAAATTAGTTGTTTATGTTAGATTGAAAGTGTTTGCATAGACAATAATATTTTTATTAATAATGATTTTGATGTTACTTGTATATTTTACAAATTAATTGGTATGATTACACTTATGATTAACATAGTACTATTATTTATTTGCTGGGTTATGGACAAAGAATACTAATTTATTTTGTAGTTGTCAAGATGATGTAGACTTTGTGACTATTGAAGAGGAAAGTTTTGATGTTAAACTAACCCACACCAATTAATATGCATATTATGTACAATTTTATTTAAAATTGGATCAAATTATACATACATCATACATACTTATATTTTTTAAAATATAATAAATATTATTAAAATACAAATTTAATACTCCAAAATATATCTTAATTATGCACAACATAAAATTTATAATTTATTGTAATATTATAATTTAATACAATAATAGACATCTTATTAGCAACGATTCCAAGCTATTTTAGCACTGATACCATATGCCTTATAATTCCATTTTTTTGGGGGAACCTTAAGTGCTAGTGTAAGCAATCGGTTAAGTGGATGAATAATGGGCAAACTGTGCAAGAGCGATGTTAGCTACTTGGTCATTCCATCCATACTTTCACCCTCTTTTCATTCTAAATTTAATTGTCCCTCCTCTCAGAAACAGTGGATTTTGGATTAGAAATGTATGTTTGGAATATAATCTTATATTATGTCTATTTGGTTTCATTCATAGGCTTGCCTTAGCCTCTCTAAATTGTAAATAACAAAGTTTTTTATCTTTTAAAAATTGAGTAGCGTGCGGTAGACATGAATCTTGGGTTTCTAAAAGCACTGTCAAAACCATGAAAGATCTAAAGAAAAGTAAGAATGGCAGTTTATATGTAGGAGTTTATAATGTAATAATTAGTAGGACGTTATAATGTGGACAGAGTTAAGAAAGAAGGGTGGGAGTATTCATTAAAGGTAGAAAGGAATATGTTTTGTAAAATGGAAAAGAATATAAAATTCTTTAGGAAAATATGATTAACAGGGAATATAAGAATAATGAATAAATAAAAGTTGAGAGGTCATTATAAATGTTTCTATGAAGAAATATATATTAGTAAGATGAGATTGGAAGTGAATTATGATGGATTAGGATTTTAGAAATGTATGATTAAAATACATTAATTTAAATTATTAAGGTAAAATAATTTGAGTGGATTAAATTTTAAAAGTTATACTTTAAAATCATATTCAATTGAATTCACTTAATTTTTATTAAAATTTATAATAATATTATACATAGATTTTTAGTAAATAAGTTTATAATGTGATTAGTTAAATTATAATAATAATGTAAAGAAGAGAAATTCATAAATCAAGAATTTCTCATAATTAAGGATAATTATAACAAAAAAAAATTGATAACTATTTTGTATATATATTTTGAAGTAGAATTGTGTGAGATACATGGTCATTGGGATAACTTAACTATGTGTTTATGTGTGGTACTCTAAGTTTTAGTCATTAAATTTAATTACATGGGGGAATCACAATCAACCAATTACCAATTCAAGGTGAAGCAAAACCATAGGAAAATATGATTAATCCACATATGGCTATAATATGTCTTAACATGCTAGAATTGAGTCAAATACATGAGTTGTCCTATATGGAAACACTCACAAGGATGAGATAGGCCACTATGAGGGCATAAGTAGAGGAATGCAATACCCTAAAAACTATAGCTTGTTATTTTCTTCTTGAGGTGATCATTAAACTAGTAAAAAATATAATCCATTCAATAAATAAGTTTATTTCTTCTATATAATGATAAATATTGAGAAAATTTCTCTGTAAGTAGGAGCAATCAATCATATCAGACAATCTAACCAACTTTCACTAGTAACATGCAAGTGATAGATATTAGATGCTATCAACTTTACCAAGGTTGATCTAGCCTTCTATAATGCCATAAATTGAATACTCTTACAATTTTCATTTTATGTTTCACTTGACTTAGTATGTATGGGCCTTAGCATGTTTTAGGCTCATTTTGGCCCTTGCTTCAATCTTTTTCCATCCTAAGTGTTAAATTTGTTTTTTCTTGTATTTCTTCATCTCCTTTGTGCAACAAAATGTTTTTTTTTCCATATTTTTATTATCTTTCATTGGCGACTCACAATTTTAGACCTACTTTTTCCTAGACAAAAGTGCAACACACTAATAGATGTTTCTAAGCATTTTACCACCATCTTCAAATTACTCAAGTTTTATAATCAACTTGTGATGAATCCTAATGGTTATATCGAACCTTGGACCTCTGTATTTTCCCTCTCATTCCATTTGTAAGAGGGTCTCACAATCTATCAAGATCAATCAATCCCTTTATCATTTTGTAGTTCTTTATCAAAAGTCTTGTTCTTCTTAGTTATTTTTGTTGCACTCTATTGAGTATATATTTTTTGTTGAATCTTATTAAGGTTGGATGCTACTAGATCTCAATTGAGAAAATTTCATATGCTCAATTTTCTCTAATACATCACATAGATAATATTGTTCCATTGAGTTATTGTTATTGTTTGAATAATATTGGAACTTTCTCTATAGATCATTTATCTCTACTTGATAATATATCTGAGCATTTTAACTTCCTACTTATTCACACATATATTAGGTTGTAACTACATAGACCAAGGAGTTCTCACTTATATATTTCATTTCAATATTGGCTTCTTAGTTCTTGATTTTTATAGAATAATAAATTACAATTTCTCTCTTTCTATTTGACTACCAATTGAAGGAAGCAAGCCAAATCAGGGGCTTGACCATTCATTGCAAGCTACAAAGTAGTCACAACCCTATCTTGTGTTCATAGCTACAAGTAATTGAAAGATTTAACTGTGAGATGGTGAAATTGGATCTAAGGGTAATGCTTAACCTAAACCATTCATTTCACAATAAAGCATTGGGAGACACAAAAGTAAACCAAGAGAAAATATTTGGCCATTGTTCTCAATGAAGAGCCAAAATAGTTGGTTAGGGTTTTGGTCACTTTTTTATTTTATAATGGGATGTGATGATTGAGATGCGAAATGTTGTAAACTAGGTAAATTAGAACTAAAGAGATAAATTGTCATAAAATCTAGAAAAAATAGAACAAAAGTATAGAAACATAAAGTATAACTGAAAAGTGAAGACAAAGAGGTACCTGGCATATAAGTCTAGTGTTGAATTGTTTGGATAGGCGCATGGGTTCCCTAGTCCAAAAATGGTGATTTCTAGGGTTTCAAAGCTTGTATAGATGCATCATAGTGTGAAGGTATTTTTATGTCGAGATAAAATTATGAAGTCTAATAGTTTACGAATAATCAACTTTCCCTAATTCAATGAGAGAAAATTCTTGAATTCTTGTCTTAAGGTTTTGAAGTCTTGAGATCTCCAATCCATTTGAATCCACTTCAAATTCGTAATTTGCAAGAAGGAAAAGGGGAGAGTGGTTGTGTTGTATAGGGGCTTGCCTTGGTCAAACCCCACTTTGGTGTTTCTACCTCCACAAGCGGATATAATGACAATGATATAAATCATGTGCTCTATGGAGAGTAGAGGCAAATGGATAAGAATGCATGATAAATGACACTACTATAACTTTCCACTCAAATTTGTATTCCTTTTTGGATTGAAGTCGCTTTTCTCATCACATACAAGGATAAATTGGAGGTTTCTTGGAGATCATGCAAGTGTTTTAATGCTCATAATAACTATAGACACCTAAATTTGGACACTCACATTGGTCCAAATTTATCCCTTTTCGTCTAAACATCCTCTTGATTGCATTAATTAGGTAATATCACTGTTATCTAATTAATACCCTTAATTCTGCCAAATCCCTAAGGTATTTAGTTAATAATTAAATACCTTATCTTTTTAATCCTTCTTTCATCAAATGAATTAAATAAATATCCTCACATGTCACATCCTTTTCTTAATCTTAATCAACCTCTTAATCTCATCATTAGAAATGTGCACATGCCTAATTCTTGATAATGATGTGTCACATTCTCCAAATTTTGCAAGTTGTCCCCTAATCTTCCTTAACAAATAATTATCTTCTAATTACTTATCAGTTAAGCATAATCAGTACCTTGGTCAACTCTCCCCATCCCCCAAATAATTTTTAATTCCTTTTTATTCATCCAAGACTCCTCCCTTCCCCATGTGAATTTTAAATTCATTTTTATTCCTCCAAGGAATCTTCTCTTCCTCATGCTTGAATTATCACATCACATGTGCTAAAGTCTTCTAGAATCTTTGACTTGTTACATCAAGTCACATGTGGGTAAGTATTTACCTTTTGAAGCACCTTGTTTTATCTAAGGTACTTCTCACCTCTCTTTTTGGGAACCTTGTCTTGTCAACAAGATCTCCCAATTTTAATTCACATTTATTCACCCAAGATTCTCCTCTTCCCCATGTGATCATTGAGAGGTCACACCATCCCTTTTTCAAGGTACTTGCAAGTACCTCCACATCATTTGTACCCTCTCCACCTCATGTGTCCTTGTGACATCATCTGCCACATGGCAAGATGTGAGGGTTTGTGAGTCATCAACTCACCACAACTTTACATCTTGCCAATGGTTTTCTTTCATTTTCTCATTAACACATTCTCATTCAAAAAGCTTTCAACAACTTCATCTCATCTCAAGCTCAACCTTCATCCACCGTTGTTGCTCGCATTCAAGCTTCATCCTTTGCACTTACATCCATCCGTTCAACTACCCACTTATCTCATTTCAATCTACATTTCATCAAGATCATTTTAAATCCACCTTTAGCATCTTGCCATCAAAGGGAGCACAAGGTAAGTGCACCAAGGTGGTTCCCAAAAAGGGGGCTTAAGTGGCCACTTTTTTACTGAAATCAGGAAATATTGACCTTGGACATGAAATTGAGGATAGCTACACTCAAAATTTTGAGATAGAACAAAAACAAGGATTGAAGTGCTCCGAGTCTACTTTCTAAACTACTAATTTATTTTGAAAATGGTTGAGATTAGGGAGTTCAAAAGAGGGATGTACACAAATTGATGTTAGCTAGCAGTATCTAGTTAATGCACAATTTTTTTGATAATTTTTTAATGAATATTTGATTTTTTATTAATTTATGAGTGGGCACTTCCTAAAAAGCAGAATTTTGGCCGTGCTCACCCTACAAATTATGAAAAGTAATAGATTTTTTTTAAAATAAAAATAAAAATTGTAGAATAGAGTCTAGTTTCTAAAAATGTAATTTATTTGAAATTTTGATGAACGGTTAATTTATAACAAAAAAAACACCAAACACTGCTTTTTGACAAAAATACAAACAAAAATAAATTATGGATGAAAGGCCTAACATTTCAGAAAGTGAAAAAAATTACATCGTTGGAAAGCTAAGAGAGAACCTAACATTACCCATGTGTTCGATTTTGTCGATATTGAACCAGATGCAATCTTGACGGTGAGTACGAACCCGATTATGTGAAAAATTGTAGAATTTGCAAAAACATGTCTCTGGTCGTTGGGAATGCCCTTCAAGCATTTGGGTTGGTATTCCAAGGAAAATACCAAAGCTAAGGCTCAGGGATTCCCAAAGAAAAATATAACACACACGCGTTATAACGCGTGTGTGTTATGTGTTAGTTTTGACATTTTTTGCTTCTCCGGGAAACATGTCTAGCAACACATAATGTGCTCGTGTTATGTCTTCCTTTAGTTAAATGCCAATTTATTGAATGTTTGTTGATATGTTTGTATGTATATGTATGCTTGTGTGTCATGTATGTATATATGTATGCATGCTTGTATGTATGCCTATATGTATGTATGTATGCTTGTGGGAGAGAGGGTGAGAGAGGCTGGGAGTGGGAGAGAGTGGAAGAGAGTGCAATACTATGGGAGAGAGTGAAAGAGAGTGGGAGATGGTGGTAGAGAGTGGGAGAGTGGGTGGAAGGGAGGGAGGAGAGAGTGGGAGAGAGTTGGAGAGTGTGGAAGAGGGTGGGAGAGAGTGGTTGAGAGTGAGAGAGTGGGAGATGGTTTAGGGTTTAGGGTGGGAGAGCATGGGAGAGGATGAGAGAGAGTGGGGGAGAGTGGGA
>VDFB02190354.1:0-13064 GCA_007258455.2 Sequoia sempervirens
ATTAACTACATTATATGAGTGCCTCCATTTCTATCACAACATAGCCACATTAAACTTGGGTCACACATGAATATATCCTGTATTTGTTATAGCACAATTGTGCCACATGACCAATACAGTTATGGATCACATAATTACAGTCACAAGAATTTGTTTCTCCGTCGTGATCTTATGGTGATTCCACATAACAAAATCTAGACATAAAATTCTCAAAACCCTTAACCTCTAAAAATGAAATCTGATGAGATGTTGCTTTAAAATATGATTTTTAAACCTGGAACTACAAATCTGACTTCACAACTGAATTTTGTAAAAAGATAATGACTACCCTCAACCTAGTGATATCTTCTTGAATTTTTTCTGATTTTTCCCAAGAAAATCATCCTTAGTTCTCCACAAACTGTCTCAAGTAGAGCAAAACACTGTCGCAATAAATCAGGCGTGAAATCACTTTTCTTTATGTTGGCCATAATTTGATTTTTTTTAATTTTTCATGTTTGTCGAACATTCGACGAAAATAATAGCCTACATTTCAATGAACCCCAAGTTCATCGAAATTTCGACGAACGTCGGGGATAAACTTTCAAAAAAATTGAAATTACACATCAAATTTTACAAGCACCCGACGAACATCGAATTTTACATATTTTGTCAGACAGTTTCATTGTATTTTGCAGTCAAATGTATTAGTGACAACATGCTAGAATCACCCTATCAACCATGAACATGAGAAACATGAACACACAAGATAAAATCACCAATCGCGAGTGCAACGATCAATGCAGATGTGCAACACAGATAGAGCATGATCTAGAAACATCCACGAGCACCATGAATCACCAGAGAAGCATCCACAACAAATCAACTTACTAGAATCATATTATCTTCTTTCAGGAACACCAACTAAAGCAACATAAAAATTATTAGGACAAAAATACTCATAACTCGATAAAATCTTCATGTGGATCTCTAAAAATTAATGTGGATAAACTAGATATACTAAAAAAAAACCCTTTAATCCACAACCTCTAATCATCAGTGTACTGATCTCACCACCATACTGAACTTCACTACATCACTAACAACCTGCAACTTATTTTATTACAATTTTCACAATATCCTCGACATATACAACCTCTAAGACATTAGTACCAATAGTGTTGACATCAATGACAACCACATATCAAAAAAATCCAACACATCTTACAAAATACCTTTATCTTTTATCTTGTAAATGGTGTGCATAGCATGTTCGAAAGCTTCCAATTTTGGCATAGGTACGAAGGATGTTGGCAATGGTTGAGGACTCTGGATTTACACCTACCAATTGCATTTGCTTGAAAGTTTCTAAAATATTTTCAACAAATCCATTTTGTGCATATCCTATTTTTTGCATATAGTGGAACATTGCAACAAGCTCGTGGGGAAACCCATGTCTTCTTACATTGCAACACAAGAAATTTGAGCTATGCGCAGGTGGGTGGGAAATAGTTTGAAAAAAAAAAACTCACAAGCATCCACCAAATAGGCTTTATTAACGATGAACAAGAAAGGGATTATTTACGACTGGGCTCCACATGAGCCACCTAAGCGATCAATGTTTAGAGTGTGTTGGTTAAGCCTAACCCTATGAGGATTTCTGATGTTGTAGAAAAAACTTCAACTTACTTGGGAATATCCTCATTGAGAGATTCTCAGGCTTTCTTCCAAATATTGATGTTGTTTGATGTTGAGTTCTTAAAAGATAGCATGTGTCTAGTCAATTCTGGGTGCTTTCCATGTCAAATATTTTTTTCCTATTTTCCTTCCAAACCCTCAAAGATTGCATGGGTATCCTACATGGAGGTCTTGGGTTCTTTGGTAAAGCTAATCTTTCTTTGAAAATAGTTTTTAGTTTTGATGTTGTTAAGAAGAACTTCAACACAATCTCTATTTGGATTAGGCTCGTAGGAATTCCTCTTGAATATTGGGACGAAGAGATAACGTAAGGTATTTCCAATTACTTTGGTCAGTTTTTATCTATTGATATTGTCACAAAGTCTATGAGACATTTAGTTTTTGCTAGATTTTGTGTGAGTGTTGATTTTAATAAAGTGATTTCAAATGTAAAATAGTTGTGTTCGAAACTTGGTGTTTGGGAGTAGGGAATCTTCTATTGGTCATCCTTATAGGTTTGCTGTCATTTCCATAAATTTGGGAGCTCTCCAATCCATCCCAAGACTTCAAAAAGAAACACCATAATCAAATAGAAAATATCATTTATTCTCCCAATCTTGGGAAAGAGGCTCAAAGTATTTCCAAAGAACATTATGTTATGAGGAATAAAAGAAAGTAGTTGGACTCTATAGTTGTGGACCATGTTGGAAATGCTCAAGGGCCCTACTTCAAGGACAAGAGAAAACTAGATGATGTGTCTTTGTTGTTAGAGCTGTTAGAACAAGCCCCAGTGGATCACTTCCTAGGAAAACCTCAAAATGTAAAGCCCAGGCCCAGCCACCACAGTGCAATGAGCCCACATCCCAAATGGATCGAATGTCCCTATTTCTAGTCTTTTTCCACATGGCGGTTATAGCCACAGACCATGAAGTGAGCAACAACCGCTTGTCCCCCGATGGGCCAGTCCTGACCCATTCTCTCCCAGCACACCTGTCCACAATGGAATCACCATCGCCCATATTTTTTTGCATTTTTCAAGGTCCAGGTTGTAGAGTGGTGGATTGGTCCTGACAGAGTGGCGGATCTGTCTAGAGGTGGCAGACTGGGCCTAACAGAGTGGCGGATCTATCCGGAAGTGGCAAACCTGTCCTGCAGTGGCAGACCTATCCTAACAGGGTGGCGGATTTGTCCTCCGGTGGCGGACCTGTCCTGCTGTGGCAGACCTGTCCTATAGTGGCGGACTAGGCCTAACAGAGTGGCGGACTGGTCCTAACAAAGTGGCGGTTCTATCCTTGCAGAGTGGCGGACCTATCCTCCAGAAGGTAAAAAGTTCAAGTATTTTCTCGATTGTCTTTGCAAAATAGACATAGTTTAATTAGGGTGTTAATAAAACGGCATGTTTGGGAAGAAGCATTTGACATATCCAATCCCTTGGCGCCCATTTTGGCAATCCCGGGTGACGAAATCAGAGTTTCCCAAGTCCTTTTTGAATCACCCTTTTTCACTTTCTTAGTGGGACCCGCTTTGGGGATTTCATCACCCCAAGGGACGACTCCCAACCACGCACCCATGCAGGTATATGCGGGGAGAGCGAAATTTGTACCCCAATCCAACCACATTGTAATTGGCGAAGCGTCGGGATGATGTGAAGAGTTGGTCTGAGCCTCTAGTATCTCGCTAAGGTTCCCGACTCATGCTTGTAACGGGTTGGTGTTCACGGTTTGGGCCTCACATACCGGGTGTATATCGAGGACTCCTTAGAAACCATGTGCATCCTAGAGTAGAAGACTTTGTTGACCATACCTGTTTCTACTAATCTTAGGGTTGTGCTACTTGAATTGTCTTTCTTGTGCAAAAACCAGTGATTATCGATTTGGCCAAGTCTTTTTATGATTGCTACAATTTGGGTCCTTTTCCTTTGCCATCCATCAAAAAAACCAAGCTTAAGCTTATCCTTTGGCGGACTTGACCTTATCCTTTAGCAAACCTATCCTTGTGCTATGGCGGATCTGTCCTAGTGCAGTGGCGGATCTGTCCTATTTCAGTGGCAGATCTGTCCCAGTTCAGTGGCGGATTTGTCCTAGTGCAGTGGCGGACCTGTCCCAGTGCAGTGGCGGACCTATCCCAGTGCAGTGGCGGATCTGTCCCAGTGCAGTGGCAGACCTGTCCTCATGTAGTGGTGGACCTGTCCTTATGCAGTGGCGGATTTGACCTTCTGCTCCTTCTTCCTAGGGTCGCCATTTCCACATCATTTATCTGATTGACTCTATTCAAAGGCTGTTCTCATTTTTTTGTGCTCTTTCCAATGATGTATACCACTTCATACTTTTGAGAAGTTGGCCGGAACACCTTTTTCTTCACCATCTGCCTCCTCGAGGGGGGTATACCCTACCATTCTCATTCGTTTGCTCATTCTAAGTAAACGTTCATCCATTCGACATATCCCTTTATCATTCTGAACTCTCGTTCTGTCATTTCGATCATCCATTTCACACCTCCTTTCATCATTCCAAACTCTCATCCTATCATTCTAATCATTTTTTTACTCGTTTCGAGTAATCGTTCATCCGTCCCGATCAACCGTTTGCTCACTTTGATCATTTATTCATCCAATCAAATCATCGTTTTCCCCATCCAAATCCCCTGAACTTTGTCTCGGGTTATTATCCAAATTGACCGAAGTGTCTGATCTGATCGTCATCATTAACATCCTCTTAGGATTGTCATCCATCCTAAGTTAATCATCATCATCGGCCCAATCAATCCATTTTCAATCTCAAAGTGGATTCGGTGCCGCAATCATCCATTCATCCTTTAATCTGATCAATCAGTATCCTAAGTCATCTAAGATAATCTTTGAACGGGATTTGTAGTCTCTTTCATCATCCATCAGTCGATCTTATCAATCAATCATTGATCGATCTTATCCAATCCAATCCAATCCAATCCAATCACATCCCTATCCAATCACCTTCGACCCAATCAATCTACTTCCATCTCAAAGTGGATTCGGTGTCGTAATCATCCTTTGATAATCCAATCCGATCATCAAAATCAATTCCATCGTATCACCCAATCATCCTAATCTGAGCTTTAATCCAATCCCGATCTGAGCTTGCCCTAAATCCTGATTTGGGCTTTAATCCATTTCCATCCATCATCTTTATCCTTTCATCATCATGAATTCTTATCCTCCATCAATAGTGGTCAAGGGAAACCCTAATTACGTTGACGATGATAATGAAAGTCTTGTTGATCAAGAGGTATACGACATAGATCCCCTTGACACTATCATTGCTAGTAAGCTTTCTCCACCCACATTCCAAAATCCAATCACCCCATCAAGTTATCCCATCATGTCTTCATCTATGCCTAATCACACTCATTATGCTACCTTTGAAAAGGGATGTCCATCATATCCATCATATCCTTCATCACATCATCCCTTATCCTAGTTTTCCTGCCACCTATCTTGATCCCCATCCATCCTCCTTCCTTCTTCCACCTACCTAATCTTCCATTCCATTCATCCATTCCTTCTATCTAGTCCATTCCATCCTTTACCTAATCCATTTATCCATCTCCCTACTCCATCCATCTTCCATCCTAATCCACCATCCCATACCCCTTTATTTATTCCTTCTTCTTTGATCCACTTCCATTGTCCATCCTATCCCTATTCCACCATACCCATACCTTTTATCACCTTCCATATATCTTCTATGATCCATTCACATGTCATCCTATCTA
Organism: Sequoia sempervirens; assembly: GCA_007258455.2. NCBI lineage: Eukaryota > Viridiplantae > Streptophyta > Pinopsida > Cupressales > Cupressaceae > Sequoia > Sequoia sempervirens. Next base: position 5,407 of record VDFB02190354.1, read on the forward strand.
ATTCACCATGCCAATATCCCTATCTTAACCCTTCACCTAATCCCCCATCTATTTCCAGTCTTGCATCCAATCCCATTCCCTTATCTAATCCTAGCCCACCAATCCCTAGTCCTAATCCCCCACTAATCCATAAACCTTCATCCACTCCCACCTCGCCATCTCAGCCTAGCATATCCAAGTTTCTCCAAGGACTTATAATAAAGGAAACATCCCCCACTCCACACATTGCAGTCATGGAACCATGCCATCCCAACCCATCATCCATGGTCATTAGTGACAAGACCCTTCTCCATCCAACACCTATCATTGATGATACCATCACATCCTCTGAATCTATTGAGTCCCCATCTCCTACCATCACATCCTCTGAATCCACTAGGTCCCCATCTCCTACCATCACATCCTCTGAATCTGTTGAGTCCCCATCTCCTACCATCACGTCCTCTGAATCCGCTGAGTCCCCATCTCCTACCATCACATCCTCTAAATCCATTGAACCCCCATCTCCTACCATCACATTCTTTGAATCCGTTGAACATCCACCTGCTACTCCAAGAGTCATCGAACCCATCCACAATGCCCAAATCCATTCTGATAACTGCATTGAATCCTCCATCCTTCCATCTTCCCCACTTGAAGAGTCCCCCCATGACTCCATTATCATGCCTCCCACACACGATAAGTCATGCCAAGAGCCTGACCCAAAGCATGCCAACATATCCCCTCCTCTAGATCAAGATCCTACCATCCCATCTAGTCTACCACAAGATGACAGTCCCCCATCCATTCCATCCCATGATCCTCTTGACGTTCAAGATTCTACCATTCCATCTCTATCTCCATTGCATGAGCCTACTACCACAAAATCAGATCCTATCATATCCCCTACTCCCTCTCCCGATACCACCCATCCAAATGCTGCTATCCCATCATCTCCTTCTCAAGATCCCCCATCATCACCTAAAAATTCTATCCACACACCACTTGCATATCCCCTTGGTACTCTCACATTCTTCAATGGTGGCCTCCTTGCAGAAGAAAAACATAGTGTATATACCACCCATCATCCCCCACCTAATAATGGACTCGCATCATGTTTTCAGAATAACAAAAATCCTATCATGGATCGAATGCTCAAGAACATGAACTATCAAGGAAAAGGTCTAGGCCTTCACGAGCAAGGTATATTAGAGCCCATACAAGTCAAAGAACAAATCTGCATGCAAGGTCTTGGATCTATTCCCCAAGACTCACAATCTAAACACGTTGGTACAACCTCTAGACGTCCTCAACGAGCCTTTTCCAAAAGAAATGTCAGCTCTTCCCATCGCTCCACCAAATCATATGTTGCCATCCCTCCTCCTCTATCGTATTACCTCAAAACAACCGTTCATATTCCTCCTTCATCTACTCCATCCATTTTGGGTCCTTACATCCCTCCATCCACCAGCTCCCATCCTTCATCTACTCTATCCATCTTGGGTCCGTATATCCCAAGATCACCTCCTCCATTTCATCCTTTTACCCATCCAACACCTATACATGTCATCCATCATAAACAACCCTCTCGCATATCCCATAATCAGGATCAACAAAGGCACATACCTAAACATCCCTCATCTACACGTAATCCTCATAATCCTACCTCCATCACTCCACATCATCCATCTTCTCACACCCATCCCATTTCTAGTACGAGCACTTTGGATGCCAAAGTAAAAATGCATAAATCCAAACATCCACATGAATCCAATGCTTCCCATGTCCCCTCTAAAAGACATGGTAAAGAAAAGAAAAACAAAATCCCAAATCAAAATCAAATCTATAGCTCACAAAGAGCCAACAAAGCAAAGATCAAAACCATGTGGATCCCAAAGAAAAAAGATGCAATGCCATCAAATGAAAAATCTGTAAGAACATTCAAAGTTGCTAATCCAAAAGCTAAGCATACCCACCTTTCATCTCCTAAGTCTGTTTTGGGTCCCTATGTCCCGAAATTCACTATTCCATCTCCTCCATTATCCCCACATTCTCCATCCACTAGTCCCCTTATCTTTTCACATCTGTCACCACATGTGCCAATGTTAGTCCTGAACTCATCTCCCCATCACGTATCCACCCCATCATTCTATCCATACCATTTCCAACATCCCACCCATTATCCCATGTACCTTCCCCATCAAATCCCTCTCATTCATCCTCTAGCATAATCCATTTATCCTAAGGTTGTACCAACATCCAATAGTCAGTTCAAACATGGGTTTTTAATACCTGATATAGAACTTGATGCTTGAGTCCTTCATCCATATTCTTATCGCATGTCTTCTAAATCCACTTATTCGCCTCCCTATCCTTCTCCATCTCCTTTCACATGCTATCCAAAAAGTCAAAAAAATTAATAAAAAATCAAAAAATAAATCAAAAAATAAATAAAAATCAAAAAATCAAAAATAAAATAATAAGAGAAATAATCGTCAATGGTGAAAACTTGGAAAACAAGCGCCTTGGATAAGTACCATGATGAAAACCTGGCAAACAGGCGTCATGCGTAAATCCCCATCTACACTTGGGGGCAACTTCCTGATTTGCATTCCCTCCATCCGCTACGCTTCCTGCTACGCTTTCGGCTATGCACCCATCTTATTGCTATACATCATTTTCGTCCATCCCCTCCATTCTATCGAGCTTACACATCCTTCTTGGCATATCTCATTTATCCCAATCCTTCCATCCTCCTTGTGATCTTGATAACAATGGGGCAAACATATACGCATGCTTTGGGCACCTCTTAGCATAATCTCCCTCATCCGCACACTATCCCAACTGTCATTTGCACTCGTCTACCTTCCTTATCCACCCATCATGCTACCTTTCATCTCCCTTGCTTATCCATGCCTCCTATCTTCATCCATCTCACTCTTTTATCTTCCCATCCACTTGTCTTCCATCCCTTCTTGACATATCCATTGGGGCTATTCCATTGATCTGATCATCCATTCCATCCACTCCATTCCATCTCCCCATGCCATCTTCCGGCTCCACAATCCTTTCCTCCTCCTTGTCCCCACCGTCCATCCATGTCCCTTCCATCCATTCTTCCATCCACCATCCATCCACTGTCCTCCACCATCCATCCCCATCCCTTCCATGCCCTCCCCATCCATCCCCATCCATCCCCCATCTCCCCTCATCCCCCATCCCTCTCTCCCCATCTCCCCAATCCCCCATCCCTCTCCCCCCATCCCATCCCATCTCCCCCCCATCTCCTCCCCCATCTCGCCCCCCATCTCCTCCCCCATCTCTTCCCCATCCCATCCTCCCATATCCCCATCTCCCCTCATCCCCCATCCCTCTCTCCCATCTCCCTCCCTCCCTTCCCCCTCCCGTCCGCTGGCCGGTTTGTCCGCCTCGGTGCGTAGTTCATCCGCCCAGCGGATTGCGTCACCCCTCCCGGCCGCGGACTGCCGCCAGTGGCCGAGATCCGTGCACCCAGCGGTGGCGGATTCGTCCCACCTCCCGTGCGGGCCTGTCCGCCTCGGCCCCGGCGGATCCGTCCGCCCAGCGGCCAGCCGGATGTCTGCCCGGCCGGGCTTTGCCCGGCAGTGGCGAACGCGTCCGCCCGGCGGGCCGGTCCGCGTGGCCTTTTCCCCCCTCTAGCGCGCAAACCGAGGCTCCCCACAAAAAAAAATTTCCTACCCATTTTTCCTTTCGACGCCCCAGACAAAACCCATGTCTTGAAATTTTCAAAATTTATCAAAAAACCATATTTTTGAGGGTTTTGATTTTTACACCAAACTTCGAGAGGCCATAACTTTTGACTCGGGTGTCCGTTTGAGCTGAAATTTGATGGGTGGTTGCGTTATGCGATAATGAGTGGATTTCCAACGGGTTTCTTTGTAAGCCATTGGAACCCGTTTTGACCCATTTTTGGGGCCTCAAACTTTCATCTTGACCCTCAAAATCCCAATTTAGTGTTTTTTTCCAGCATTTTGAAAAATTGTTTTCGCTCATAACTCAAAATACATATCCCGAATCTAGGATGTTATTTGGCAATTCATCATATCTCACCAATGGGTATTTCTTGGAAAAAATTGGGACCCTCAAACATATGACCATGAAGTTTCCTAAAATGGCAACATTTGACAATTTTTGAAAATTGCCAAATCGGGAAAAATCTGATTGTCAACACCTCACGCCCTTTAAACCCTGGAAATTGGTGAAGAATCAATCCCATCACATCCCCAAATCATTCTCATCCTCCCTCCAATCCTAATATGAGCTTTCATTTAATCCCAATATGAGCTTAACCAAACCCCTAATCTGGGCTTTACTCCATCTCCAGTCAAGATCTTTGGATCCCTCCCTCCATCTTCTTCAACTCTCATCTCCAACATTCATCACACATTTTAATTACACCTCTTCACACCTCCTATCATCTCAAACATTCATCACACCTCCTTCTATCATTTCAAACTCTCATTCCATAATCTTGATCAATCATTTACTCATTCTGAATAATCTTCCATCTATTCCAAACCTTCACCTTCTTGTTCCACGAATCAGTCATCTATCTCATCATTCATCATCTCATCATTCATCCATCTATCATATCATCCACCCACTTCATCATTGATGATTTGGATAACTATCCCATCCCTGAGCTTTGTATAGTCACCATCATCCAATCCAATCCAACAGGTCTATGTTGTCCCATCGTGTCAGTCCAATCCTTTTATCCCCTTATCTAGGGTTATCTCATCCTCTTTCGTCCATCACTTGTCTTTGGCCTTTCATCGAACTACGTTGCCCCTGCGCTTTCACATAGGCAAGGTCGATCATTTGATCTGCCCCCGGGGTTCCATCATCGGTCTTTCTGCTTTGTCCATCTATTCCTTTATCATCTATCATCAATCTTCATATCTTGTTCCTATTCGTCTGTCCCGTCTTTATCATCCATCGAGGTCTCCTATCTTGTGTCATGTCTCTCGTGTCACGTCATCAAGCTATGCCCTTATCTAGCTGGATCTTAACAAATGAGATTCACTTGTATCATCAAATCCAATCAGTTCTGAATATCCTGCGTCATATCAATCGTTTAATTTAGTATCCATCATCGGTCTCAATAGGATGCATCCTTCCTAACAGACCTCATCAATCCCATCCATCCCCTTGATTGATCCTATGGCAAAGGACATTTGAAATTAATTGTGATCTTTTGATGCTTTTGGCTTTTGTTTATCATTTGAGTTCCCTATCATCACTTGTCATGGTGTCGCCTTGATCCATCATATCATGGTGTGCTTTGACTAGTCATAGGGGTGTATCTTGATCTTTTCTTTGTCTTCTTAGTTTGTCCCGTAGTACCACCAAGATCCACGAGGTCTTGTGTTTGCTGGGGCATCCTTGCATGCTTGTGGTTATCCCAATACCTGGCCCAACCAAGGTCATCGTGACTTTGGCGTTGGGATAGCCTTCTTGTTTGTTATGTCTGTTTTCTGCATTAGACACTAATCCGCCTTGGTTCTTCATACCCTGGCGTCTTGTGTCTTATGCTATAGCAAAAATCAGTGCTCCGACGATGGCAAATTGCATTTAGATTGCATTTCATCTCTCATCCTCAAATCCCCCCATCCATTCATCCTTCATCACGCTCCAACTCCCCTTGCATCATCTCATCCATTTCGAGATCACACTCGTGTTCTCCTGAACCCGCATGTCCTCTCGAGGGGGCATCCTTCATCCCTAATTTTCATCATTTTCTTTTTCCCTTCCTAGTCACTCATTTGAATGACTGGGGCATCTTTCCCAATCTAACCATCATCTTCTAGGTTCTATGTTTTAATATTCTTTGAAATGATGCTACTTTGTAGCACCATCTCAAAGAGGGGAAAAATGTAGATGTCTAAATTTGAACACTTAATTTATCCAAATTTATCCCCTTTAATTAACATTCTTTAATTCTGCCAAATCCCTAAGGTATTTAATCAATAATACCTTATCTCTTTAATCCTCCTTCCATCAATTGAATTAATTCCCTTCATGTCACATCCTCCATCTTTTTTTACCTAATCTTAATCCTCCTTCTAATCCCATCATTAGGATGTGCACATGCCTAATCCTTGATTAGGATGTGTCACATCCTCCAGCTTTTGCAAGTTGGCCTTTAATCTCTCTTAGACACCTAATCTTCCTCTAACCCCTCATCAACTAGCCTAATCAACCTCTCAAGGAATTTTTAATTCCTTTTCTCTTCTCCATGTCGTTTATGACATGTGTCCTTAGTCAACCCTATTAAATTCTTTTATTTTTTGACAAGGCATCTCCCTTCCCTATGTGAATTTTTAATTCACTTTTTAATCCCCCAATGCATTTAAGGAATTTTAAATTCCTTCTCTCATCCCCATGAGAATATTTGAGGAATTTTTAATTCCCCACTTGTCCTCTCCCACATGGGGACAAGTACCTCCTTTATGAGGAGATCTTGTCCAATCCCAAGGTACTTTGTACCTCTCTCCATGTCATGTCCTATCCTTCCACCTCATGTCCACTTCACCTTTTAGGGCTATATCACCTGCCACATGTCGAGATGTGAGGGCTTGTGAGTTCTCAACTCACCTTAGCCCTACATCTTGATATTTGGTGGATCAATCTCAACCGTCTATTTCCCCTAAGATTTTCCAAAAATCCTATAAATACCCCCTCTTTTCTCCCATTTTGGGGAGATCATTTGTGCTAGCCAAACTCTTGCAGTTTTGTTTCTCAACCCATACTTAGCCTTTTTCATGCTTTTATCCATTTGCACTCATCCTCACAACATCTTTTAGCTTGCATCTACTTGCCATCCAAGGAGCATACACATCCAAGATCGAAGGGCCAACCAAAGGATCGACTCAATGCAAGGTATAAAGTTCCATTTCGTTGCTTTGTCTTGCATTGTTTCCAACTTAGGCTAATCTTGAGGTGTAGGTTGTTTTAAGTTTGTTTATTTGCACTCTTTTAGTTGTTGCTTGATTTCTAATGCTCTATTTCGACCTATCATAGTTATATAGTGAAGTTGTGAGATAGGATTAGACAAGATTGTGACACGTGTCTTAATCATATGTTATGAGACAACTAACTTGACAAAAAAGTCAAAAAGATAAGATATGGTAAGATCTCATCTAGACAACTAAGACTTCTAGAAGATTACATTGAACCTAAGTAAAATTGACATGTGAATAAGTCCCCCTTGCTAGGATTAGCTAGGTACAAGATATTTATTCACACAAACATCCCCCCTTAAGTGCAACTTATAGAGTAGATTATTCTGCAAAGATGCAAAACATGAAAATGATCATTATCAGTCTTGGCTACTAGGGCATGTTAGGTACCTATTTACAATGAAATCTCTCACAAATAGAGAAAAGAAGAAAACCTAGAGGGACAAAAGTACTCTCAAAAAGAGAGAAATAATACAAAGAAATATGATGTATGGGTAAGTGCACCAAGATGGTTCCCAAAAAGGGGGCTTAATAGGCCACTTTTTTTTCTAAAATCAAGAAATACTGACCTTGGATGTGAAATTGAGGATAGCTACACTCAAAATTTTGAGATGGAACAAAAACAAGGATTAAAGTGCTCTGAGTCTACTTTCTAAACTACTAATTTATTTTGAAAAT